>JAVJIF010012556.1:0-136674 GCA_038442645.1 Agave tequilana | reverse complement strand
ACTGCCAAATTTGATCTCTGATTTGATCTTAATTGGATTTGATCTGATTGGATCCGATCTCATCCGGAGATTTGATTGGTCAAAGGTTGACCATAGCAGACCAATAGCGGAGCTGTCCGCATTGAGCTCGTAGCGGGGCTAGAGGCAGCTTTCTGGCGAAGTCCGAAAGAAACCCTTTGGCGGAGCTGGAAGCCTCTGTGGCGAAGTTTGCGAGTTAGCTCTTGGCGAGGCTTCGAATGGCTTCAAGGCGAAGTTGGGTGATATTAGCCTCTCAAGCGAGGCTATCCCTTTGGCTCATACGATGCTAAGCGTTAGCACCTTAGACCTGCTGAGTCTGTTTAGAAACAATCCGGGTTCACTGTCTGCTTGCTGGATCAGTGGAGTCCAAGTTGCTTCCTTGTCCCTCGGAGATGGTGAAAACTGGTCTTCCTCGTCTGTCACTTGTCTTTGTAAATGTCAACAAGTTTAGACATTGTTCGGACCAATAAAAATCTTATCTTTTTTAAGTGTCAACAAGACCCCCCTTCAAAGTTTTCAGAAGTCTGCAATGGCTCAGACTTTGAAATACTTTGAACTGCTTTGATCGGTGGTGGTGTGGAGTATGAACGTCGCCATGATGGTTGAGTTCAGCTTCACTTTAAATCCTGCTTTGGGATGTAGATTCGCCGAGGAATCATGTAGACTCGCGTCTGGGTAGCTTCGCGACTAGATAAGTTCGCTCTGGAACATCTGTCGCTTTCCCGAGGCCAACTGCCGTAGGCCGGTTACGAGGAGGATTACTCCTTTCTTCGTGCTAATCGAGGGAGATATTCTCTGATTTGCACGTTTCCAAGGGAGGATATTCCCTTTCTTCAAGGCGCAATAAGTGCCTCTATGGAGGGAGACGTTTCTCCTTTGCACGGTTCCAAGGAAGCCGTCCCTGTTCTCAAGGCGCAGTAAATGCCTTAAATGCGCTCGTGCTTCCACGCTTGAGGGCGGCCGCAGCTCTCAGGCCATGGGGCCTATAAATAGGACACTTGAGGTCCTCTGAAGAGAGAAGTGATCTGCTCTTCTCCTCTTCTCTTGGTTGAAAGAGATACTCAAGATCTCTGAACTAGTGGGAATGCCCACTCTGGTCATTATCCGGCCAAGGACCGTAAGTCTTGATCATTCAACGACTTCACCGTTTTAGGGATTCATCTCCCTTAATTCAGCTTTAGCGGCTGCTTCAGGGATTAGCTTCCTTGTTCTCCATTTAACTGATCTGCGGAGAAGGATTTCAGCATAGCTTCCCAGCGAAGCTATCATCTTGACTTGGTTAGAGAAAGATCACTACATGTTAAGTCCGCTGCACAGGCAGAACTTGGGACTTAGTCTCTTCAAGGTTGAGCCAGTCTTGCCATATAGGTGAGGCTAGGACTGTGTCCCATAGGATCAGTCTGGCTTAACCGTATAGGCGAGGCTAGGACTTGGCGTTTGCTGAGCTAGCCCATCACTGTTGTGCGAGCGAGGCTTATCCTCTGCTCCAATCGAAATCGGATTGCTTCGCCCCAAAGAATTCGGCTTTAGCGCTTTTGCAGTATCTTTTGTGTTTAACTGCTAACTTGCTCCAATTTGCATTGCAGTGAGCTATGTTCGCCGATCTTGTGTCTTGATGAAAGAGACCGAAAAGTTGCCTTATGCTTCCCGGTTGAAGCTTTACTTTTAAGCAGGAGGAACAAATTGGGGCAGCTGATGTGTCCCAGAGGCTATTGGCAGCCTCTTATCCGAGATGATTCGTTCTGAGGTGAGGCTGGTAGCCACTTATCCGAGATGATCCACTTCGGGAAGGCGGATGTCACACCTGTGAGATCACTGACATCATTGCCAACTTTCAACTTTGGTGATCTGGTCGGTTGGGTGGCGGGTAAGTTTTTGCCAATCTTCATCAAAGATGATCCAGCTTTCTGGTGGCAAAATGTACCATTTTTGTGGAGAATTATGGCCGTGTCCTCGTGGCACAACTGGTTACGGCCTTGTGCAGGAGGAAGGCCTTTCGTGTCCAGTTGGTTTGGTCTGGAAGCAGATAAAACCACTTGTATGCCTTTTGCGCAAATGATCTTGCTGAGCAACTGAATCTGTTATATGAAACAAAACCTTGATGTAATATCAATGTACCTTTGCTCTTAAATCAATGAAAGTTTATCTTCTGCTCATCTGATTTTTGCCTGCCTTCATTGAGAATTTGGCCATGGCGGGGCTAAACTTTGTGCGGAGTTAAGGACAAGGTCCTTTTTGAATGAGCTTCGCGTGAAACTGGCATGTCGGCGAACTGTGCCTTTAGCGGCTAAGGCAACCCTTTTGGCGAAGTTCTTGATGAACTTGTGCGAAGTCCGCACTTTGATTCATTGGCGAAGTTAAGCCTTAGTGGCTGAATTATCGCTTCTCGGGAAGGCGCTTTAGGTGGCGTTTCAAATTAATTTGAAACGACAGCCTGTACTCTTTTCGAGGCGTCGTTTCAGGCGCTCATTGGCCTATAAAAGTCCGATCGGACTGTAGAGAGGACAGATTGAAAGTCACCTAGAGGGGGGGTGAATAGGTGACAATGCTAATCAAAGGGCAAATAAAAATTTAAAGCTACAACAATCACAATCAAGAATCACAAGATGAATGCAAGCAAGTAAGTATGACAATGAATATGATGAGCAAGTAATAAGTGCAAGCAAAGTAGAGCAAGAATTGCAAGAATGTAAACCAATCGCAAACACAAGGATATGTTATCGAGGTTCGAGCACCCAGCTCTACTCCCCGCCTTCCCCAGAAGGATCCGACCACTTCCACTATCACAAAGATCTCAAATACAATGGAGTACCCAACTCCTACAATCTCAAGAACAAGTAATTTCCTTGGTAGTCAAAAGACCACAAACTCTCTCTTTCAAATATCTCTTCCTTTACAAAGGTCCTTAGAGAATATTGAGTAGGAATGAAGCTCTTTTGTGTGTAAGGAAAAGAAATTGAAATCAGAGAAAAAAAAAACTTTTGAAAACCCTTCAGAAAATTGAGAGAATTTAGCACAAAAAACCAAGAACTTTTGAAAGCCTTAAACTTTTGAATTTTGTAGCAATAATTGTTGTAACAAATCTCTCCCCAAACACCCCTATTTATAGGAGAGGGCTAGGGTTTAGGGATAAAACATAATTACTGATGTTTAGGAGGTAATTAGATCAAATATATCCTTAAATGAATTTTTAAACACAAAGACAAAAATAAACAGCTCACTTAAAATCTGCCCGTTACTGTTCAACGGACACATCGGTCGACTGGGCCGGTCGACCGGTAGATCAAAAATTTGACCGTTATAGGCTAGCGGTCGACCGACCCGGTCGACTGAGAAAACCTGTGAGCAAAAACAATATCCCGGTCGACCGCCCCGGTCGACTGGCAGACATGCACACTGATACGTGCCTCTGCCAGAACTGCGGTCGACTGGTCCGGTCGACCGGACCAGACTGACACAGACTCGGTCGACTGTCCCGGTCGACCGGATCAGGTCAAAAATCATTTTTGGAAAAGAAAATAAAGAGGATTTTGATTTTAACAAAAATACTTTTGAACAGGAATAGTATTAAACATAAAGATGTATTGTTGGCAAAAACTTGTATGCAAAATATTTTTGTATAATTTATAAGAAATTATTTGGAATGAGCATGTGCGCAAAACGTGTGCGATAGAGCTTCAAACCTATCCACTATTCTTTAACATACTATAAACTGAAAAACAAATTACATGAAGACTTCTTGAGCTATCTTCAAGTCTTTGAGCATCCAATGCCTTGCTAGTGCCTTCTCTTCTATGATCCTTCCTTGATGTGCAATTTGCCTTCCTTGCTTTGTGGAACTTAGAAGTTCTTGCAATAGCTAAGCGAATGGTCTCTAAACATGGTACAAACCTGAAACTTATCTTAACAAACTTATTAGTACCAATAGCTCTAATTTGGTTTGTCATCATCAAAACACAAAACAATTGGAGAGTGTAACCTCTTGGGCCAACAATCTCCCCCTTTTTGATGATGACAAAACAAATAGGCTATTAACAAAAATATAGGGAGGAGAAAACTCCCCTCAAATTATGCTATACATAAAACACAAGAATATGCTCTAGATACCAAAAATACCAAAAAAACTAAAACACAAGAATTCTCAAAATACATGAATTCAAAAACTCATACATACATAAATATAAAACTCATAAAACAAATCTTTAAAATTAAAGCATATAAATTCATATGGAACAAGACCAAATGAACTTATTTTTGTCATGTAAACTTATTCTCCCCCTTTTTGTCATACATCAAAAAGGGTTATGAAAAACATGTCTATTCAATAATACAAACATTAAGTTCTCCACAAATAAACGAAAATCTAGCAAAATCAAGAGGTTTAGTGAAAATATCGGCTAGTTGTAAATCCGTGGAAACATAATCAATATCTATATCTCCTTTCTCAAAATGATCTCTAAGAAAGTGATATCTAATCTCAATGTGCTTGGTCTTACTATGTTGATTTGCATTTTTGGTCATGTGTATAGTACTAGTATTATCACAAAATATTTTTATATGATCAAGTGCAAATCAAAATCAAGGAGAGTATGTTTCATCCAAAGGACTTGTGCACAACAAGCCCCCGCGGCAACATACTCCGCCTCGGCGGTTGAGAGAGCTACGGAATTTTGTTTCTTAGAGGACCATGAAACAAGACAATTACCAAGAAATTGACATATCCCACTAGTACTCTTTCTATCTACTCTACAACCCGCATAGTCGGCATCCGAATAGCTAGTCATTGAAAAATCTCTAGTTTTCAGATACAAAGACCCATTCCAATAGTGCCCTTAATATAACGAATAATGCGTTTTACCGCAATAAGATGAGACTCTTTAGGACACGATTGAAATCTAGCACAAAGACACACACTAAACATGATATCCGGCTACTTGCCGTCAAATATAAAGACTTCCTATCATGCTTCTATATAATTTAATATCAACATTTTTACCTTGTTCGTCCTTATCAAGCTTGTTGTAGTTGCCATTGGAGTGTTGCAAGCCTTTGATCCTTCAAGCCCAAACTTCTTTACTAGCTCCTTTGCGTACTTGGCTTGGTTAATGAAGGTTCCGTCTTGCAATTGCTTGATTTGGAGTCCAAGGAAGAAATTGAGCTCACCCATTGAAGACATTTCAAATTCAAGTTGCATGACTTTCTCAAAATCCTTGCATAAAAGCTCATTAGTAGATCCAAAAATTATATCATCAACATAAATTTGCACAATTAAAATATCATTATCAACATGCTTAGTAAAAAGAGTTGTGTCTACTTTGCCTTTAATAAAATCATTTGAAATGAGAAAACTAGAAAGCCTTTCATACCAAGCTCTTGGAGCTTGTTTCAATCCATACAAGCTTTATCAAGTTTAAAACAAAATCGGGATGAACATGATCAACAAAACCGGGAGGTTGAGAAACATAAACTTCTTCATTAATAAAACCATTTAAAAATGCACTTTTTACATCCATTTGAAAAAGTTTAAAATTTTTAAAACATGCAAAAGCTAGTGTCATCCGTATGGCTTCAATCCGTGCTACGGGTGCAAAGGTCTCCTCAAAGTCAATTCCCTCAACTTGAGTGTAACCTTGGGCCACTAACCTAGCTTTATTCCTAATGACATTTCCGGACTCATCCATCTTGTTTCTAAAGATCCACTTAGTACCAATTATTGGTCTATCATGGGGCTTAGGAACAAGGTGCCAAACTTGGTTGCGCTCAAATTGATTGAGTTCCTCTTGCATGGCAAGCAACCAATATGGGTCCGTCTCGGCTTCGAGAATGCCTTTGGGTTCAAAATGAGAAATGAAAGCAAAGTTACCACATAGGTCATGGAGTTTGGAGCGCGTAGTGACTCCTTTAGATGCATCACCCAAGATGAGCTCCTTAGGATGATTTGTAGCGTATCTTCAAGCTTTAGGAAGCGGTTGAGTGCTTTCCTCCTTATCCTCTTGAACTTCACCTATAGATTCTTGCTTTTCTTCTGAGCGGGTGAGTCCTTCAAGGATAGTCTCTCCATGTCTTCACCTAATGGTTCAAACTCTACAACATTCTCAACAAACACATTAGATTCTTCAAACTTAACATGCATGGATTCTTCAATAGTTTGAGAAGATCTAATGAAAACTCTATATGCTTTGCTAGTAGAGGAATATCCAACAAAGATAGCCTCATAAGCCTTAGCATTAAATTTACCCAAATTATCCTTAGTATTCAAACAAAACACTTGCATCCAAAAACTTTAAAATATGCAACATTTGGTTTTCTAGAATGATACATTTCAAATGATGTTTTTGAAGAATTTTTGCACAAATAAATACGATTCGATATATAGCATGCGGTGTTTACGGCCTCGGCCCATAAATATTGAGGGAGGTCATACTCACTTATCATTGTCCTAGCCATCTCTTGAAGTGTTCTATTTTTCCTTTCTACAACTCTATTTTGTTGTGGAGTTCTAGGACAAGACATTTCATGCTTAATTCCCTTTTCATCACAATAAGTCATGAAGAGTTGGTTAACAAACTCACCACCTCTATCACTCCTTATTCTCAAAATCGGAAAACCCTTTTCTTTTCAACTCTTTTTCGAAAAATCTTAAATTGAGAAAAAGTTTGATCTTTATGTTGCAAAAAGAAAACCCAAGTAAAACGGGAGAAATCATCAATCAAAACAAATGCAAATCTACTTCCATTTAAACTCTTAGTTTTAGTTGGTCCAAAAAGATCCATATGAATTAATTCTAAAGGCCTAGTTGACATGATATCCTTGATTGGTTTAAAGGAAGACTTGGTTTGTTTCCAAGTTGGCACGCACTACAAATGCGGTCTTTCTCAAAATTCAAGCAAGGTATACCCTTCACCAATTCCTTTGAATTAATCCTAGAGATATGGTCAAAAGATGCATGTCCTAATCTTCTATGCCAAAGCCAAGAATTTTCATCAAAAGCATTTAAGCATTTAGTAGAACAATCTAAATTAAGCATGTCAATAATATAAACATTATTATCACGAAAACCGGTGAGAATACAAACATCGGATTTAACATCAAAAATCTTACAAGAAGTATCATCAAAAACAACTTTAAGTCCACGATCACAAAGTTGACTAATGCTAAGCAAATTATGTTTTAAAACCATCTACTAAAACAACATTCTCAATAATAGGAGATGCACCAATTTGAATGTTACCTATACCGATGATAGTTCTTTGGAGTCATCCCCGAAGGTGACGGTGCCACCTTCCATGTACCTTGATAGGGTTGTGAAGTTGTTGATGTCCCATGTCATGTGTCTTGAACAACCACTATCAAGGTACCACCGCTCCCTACGTCTTGGAGCTTTGGTGTGTACCTACATCAAACAATTTAAGACTTGATTTTGGTACCCACATTTTCTTGGGTCCTCTAGGGTTAGTGTCATGAACCCAAACAAGATTATTTGTTCTATTTAGTTGATCATAGCAAAACTTAGCTAAATGTCCATTTTTACCACAATATGTGCATCTATACACTCTACCATATTTAAAAGCATAATAGGTGTGTGATTTGTGAGCATGAGCATGAGAGGTGTTAGCATGATAATTTTTATCTTGTGAAATTTTAGCATATGAAGTGTGCTTTTTAGAAAACATGTTCTCAAGTTTCCTAGTATTGAAAGCACAATCATTTAAAACTTTTTCAAAATCATTCATTTTGGATTTAAAAGAAGAAATTTCTTTTTCATCAATAATAGGAGATTTTGCCTTACAAGTACTCTTGTAGGCACAAAATTCTTTTTGCATGGAAATGAAAATTAGAAGAAATATCATCTTTTTCTTTAGAAACAATGGCAAGTTGATTCTTAAGAAAAGCAACTTCTTTTTGTAATTTATGCATTCAAGTTTCTTGTTATCATAAGTTTCAGAAAGTTCTACAAAGGCATGAACTAGAACTTCCTTACTTAGTTCATCATCTTCATCATCAAGGGATTGAGGGGTTACCTTGGGTGTGTTTGCCATGAAACACATATTAGCTTGATCCACCTCCTCTTCGGACTCGCTTTCCGAATCCCACGTAGCTTTGTAAGCTTTCTTTTCCTCCGGCTTCTTTGGCTTGAAGGAGGAAGTCATTTTCTTCTTGAACTCCGGACAATCCGCCATGATATGTCCGGGTTTGCGGCAATTGTAGCATATGATCCTCCTCTCCTCTTTGCCTTCAAATTTTCTCCGAAAGTTGAGCTTGTTCTTCCGGTACATCCTCTTGACATTTCGCACAAGTAGAGTTAGCTCTTCATCTTCTTCATCGTCTTCTTCATCGTCATCATTGGTGGATGAAGTCTTGAAGGCTATGGATTTCTTCTTTGAAGTAGTGGCCTCTTCTCTTGCCTTCTTCTCCATCTCATGGGTCTTTAGGTTCCCAATGAGACTAATGAGGTCCATCTCGTCCTTGTCGTTCAACTCCTTTAAGGTGGTGGCCTTGATCTCCCATGATGAAGGAAGAGCCCGAATTACTTTCCGCACCTTTTGATCGTTGGAGATGTCATCACCTAAGGAAGAAAGACCATTAGTGATTTTAGTAAACCTTGTAGCCATACTATCAATAGACTCATCATCAAGCATTTTAAATGACTCATATTGGGACCTCAAGAGATCTATCTTAGCTCTCTTGACTTGTGAAGTCCCCTCGTGTGTGACCAATAAGTGTTGCCAAATCTCATAGGCGGATTGGCAATGAATTACCCGTGTAAGGTCATCCTCATTCAAGGCGGTCAATAGGGAGTTTTGGGCCTTGGAGTTAGCCTCATATAATTTAAAGTCAAGGTCGGTCCAAGTGCTCTCATCACCATCGGGTGCTTCATAGGGTTTGGTCAAGGACTTGGCTACTAAGCTACCCAAAGATTGCAAAAATATAGTCATCCTAACCTTCCAAATTGGGAAATTGAGGCCATCAAATTTAGGTGGGGATTTAATGTTGTCGGCCATGTTTACTAGTGATGAATGAATGAATGAATGAATGTTGATTAACAAATATTAAGGATCTCTCTATGGATGTTAAGCCAAACCTAGAGTCCAAGCTCTGATACAATTGAAAAGTCACCTAGAGGGGGGGTGAATAGGTGACAATGCTAATCAAAGGGCAAATAAAAATTTAAAGCTACAACAATCACAATCAAGAATCACAAGATGAATGCAAGCAAGTAAGTATGACAATGAATATGATGAGCAAGTAATAAGTGCAAGCAAAGTAGAGCAAGAATTGCAAGAATGTAAACCAATCGCAAACACAAGGATATGTTATCGAGGTTCGAGCACCCAGCTCTACTCCCCGCCTTCCCCAGAAGGATTCCGACCACTTCCACTATCACAAAGATCTCAAATACAATGGAGTACCCAACTCCTACAATCTCAAGAACAAGTAATTTCCTTGGTAGTCAAAAGACCACAAACTCTCTCTTTCAATATCTCTTCCCTTACAAAGGTCCTTAGAGAATATTGAGTAGGAATGAAGCTCTTTTGTGTGTAAGGAAAAGAAATTGAAATCAGAGAAAAAAAAACTTTGAAAACCCTTCAGAAAATTGAGAGAATTTAGCACAAAACCAAGAACTTTTGAAAGCCTTAAACTTTTGAATTTTGTAGCAATAATTGTTGTAACAAATCTCTCCCCAAACACCCCTATTTATAGGAGAGGGCTAGGGTTTAGGGATAAAACATAATTACTGATGTTTAGGAGGTAATTAGATCAAAATATATCCTTAAACGAATTTTTAAACACAAAAGACAAAAATAAACAGCTCACTTAAAATCTGCCCGTTACTGTTCAACGGACACATCGGTCGACTGGGCCGGTCGACCGGTAGATCAAAAATTTGACCGTTATAGGCTAGCGGTCGACCGACCCGGTCGACTGAGAAAACCTGTGAGCAAAAACAATATCCCGGTCGACCGCCCCGGTTGACTGGCAGACATGCACACTGATACGTGCCTCTGCCAGAACTGCGGTCGACTGGTCCGGTCGACCGGATCAGACTGACACAGACTCGGTCGACCGTCCTGGTCGACCGGATCAGGTCAAAAATCATTTTTGGAAAAGAAAATAAAGAGGATTTTGATTTTAACAAAATACTTTTGAACAGGGAATAGTATTAAACATAAAGATGTATTTGTAGGCAAAAACTTGTATGCAAAATATTTTTGTATAATTTATAAGAAATTATTTTGGAATGAGCATGTGCGCAAAAACGTGTGCGATAGAGCTTCAAACCTATCCACTATTCTTTAACATACTATAAACTGAAAAATAAATTACATGAAGACTTCTTGAGCTATCTTCAAGTCTTTGAGCCATCCAATGCCTTCCTAGTGCCTTCTCTTCTATGATCCTTCCTTAATGTGCAATTTGCCTTCCTTGCTTTGTGGAACTTAGAAGTTCTTGCAATAGCTAAGCGAATGGTCTCTAAACATGGTACAAACCTGAAACTTATCTTAACAAACTTATTAGTACCAAATAGCTCTAATTTGGTTTGTCATCATCAAAACACAAAACAATTGGAGAGTGTAACCTCTTGGGCCAACACAGATCTCTTCACTTGAAATTTTTTAGAGACCTTTAGACTCTTCTTCTAAAAAAAATTTGAAAGCTTCCGCAGCTCTTCAATGGCGCCCAAGAGACGAGCGGAAAAAGAAGTGGCAACTTCTGCAGCGGAGGGTCCTTCTCCTCCTCCGGTCATCGAACGACCAATCGCCGGTAGGTAACTTTCCCTTTTGATTAGAGACTGTCGTCTCTCCTTTAAGGCTGACTTCTGGCTGTCCTTGGATAAATCCAACATGAGTCCAATTCCCTGATTTTACCTTGATTTCTTGATCGGGAATCCAAGAACTGAAGAGTTCTTCCTCAAGCTTCCAAGCGAAGTTAACTTTTAGGCGGTTCACATCCTGTTGAATGACAGGATGCGAAGCTGTCCTTTGATATTTGACAGAAAAGGACCGTAATGCCCTTCTGACAAAGTTATCCTTCGAGGTTTTGTCACATCCTGTTGTTCGAAGCTAAGCTTCCAAAGCGAAGCTAACACTTGGATGTTTTCCTGCATCCTGTCCTCGTGTGGGATGCGGAGTTACACTGCAGCTGCGAAGCTAAGCTTCGGGACGAAGCTATCGTTTAGGCCAATCCTTGCTCAGAGGGCGAGGTTATGCCTTGTCAAATTTTGCGTTCTGATTTTAGCCCTCTTTTGGCTGATGAACTAATCATAGTTTCTCTTTGTTCCTGCAGTACACTATACTCTTGGTCCTTCAAACAACCTGTTCGGGATGACCATGGGATCGGATGGCAATATCAGCTTGCAATTTCAAGGGCAGGCTTCTCTGTTTAGTGAGCGGAGTTCTCTCGTCAGAGATACGCTTATTCATGGTGGTGATCAATATACCACGAGGAGTATCCTGACCACAGCTCCCCTTGAAGATGTCGACCGTCGAATTTATAGGAAGCCCGATTTCATGTTCGGGGATGCCGCACCAAACCCTGACCACCAGTGGATTTTCCAGTTGGATGGCGAGAGGTTCTACCTTCCGTCCAACAAGCGCCATTTTTCTTTGTCTTCCTTCCAGTGCGTGACGCAGGCTCGGAAGATGTTGTGGGAAGTGAGCCGGAGTACTGACTCTGTTCACATAGGAAAATTGATGCTTCAATCTCCTGGTTATGCAAGAGCGGGGCCTCCTCATTGCATAATGGGCCTGCATCCTGGGAATGTGTCACGAGAGATCCCAGTGGGAGAGAATCCTGCAGTGGCGCTGACCTTTGGCAACCAATTCTGCAAGGTCAATGGGAACTACCCAGCTACTGACTCAGGACTCCAGGCTGGATTCACCCTCTGAAGGCATGGTGGGTGGATTTGACTACCTACATCCTTGCTCATTTCGAGGAGGATTTCGAGAGGCTGAACCTCTACGAGGCCGTCAGGGCGACCTGCCACGGTATTGAGATGAACGTGGCGTGCTTTTACGCCATTTTTTGAATTGTATTGCCCAGCTTCGGGGACTTTCTTCACCCCTGTCGGTGAGTTGGGTATGGCCTTGTATGAGATGTGGGAAGTCTCTGCTCTGCCTTTTGGGTCTCTTCCCTATGAAGAATACTTCCCGTGCGAGGCAGAATTGGCTCATCTGGAGAAGCAGGAGCCTGCCTTGTTCGAGACCTACAGGGAGTTAATGTGCCACTTGTATATTTGCTCTAGTATACATGGGGGCAGTAAGGGAACTCCTGTAGCTTGAAAAGCTGGGGAGACTATTTGTTCCCAGATATGAAGAATGCTCCTGAGGCAGCACATTGCGGAGTTGCTGATGAAGACATCTTTGACCGGATGCAAAAGCACTCCCAAGGGGATCTAGTTGTGAAGGAAGACGATGGTCCCTATGAGCAGGGTGATGTTCTTCGAAGCTTCCATCATCAGGATCGCAGGCCGATGTCCCGGAAGGCACTTCTGGCTGGTTTCCTAACAGTCTGGCTGAAGAGGTGCGTGGTGCCGTCTTCTTCGGGTGACATCGTTCATCTGAATGTTTTGCTACCCGCTGTTCGTTTGGTTCATGGTCGCCCTCTGGGACTTCTTTTGGCCATGGTGTGCTGTATCCAAAGAGGCCTTCGTGCATTGACGGAGGCTTTTTGCAGGCCACCAACGACGAAGCGTGGAAAGGGGACCATTTCGCCCCGCGACGGACCTAACCCCAGAATAGGTCTGCCGTATACTTACTTGATGGCGTGGTTCGCCTTGCATTGTCCTTCTCTAATCGAAGCTGGAGAGGATCCCCTGCAAGATGTTCGAATGGCGCTCCTCCGCCGATTCGAAGGATGCTCATGGCAGAAGACTTACGTGGCTGAGGCCCGTAAATTAGTACGTCGCTATGACGTCTATAGTCTCTTCCGCTGTTTTCCCCGTATTCGGGGTGCAGGCTATGGGGAAGAGTTCAAAGATGCGGGGGAGGGGCATTCGTCCCTGAGCCGGGGAGTTTTTGAGTGGCTGGTCAGTATCCGGCCTTCACATCTATTGTACCGGAGGGGGGATAGCTGCTACTTGGAGCCTTACGTCCCAAGTCGGTTTATTCGACAGTTTGGATATGACCAACTGTACGTGGGCAACCCGAATCTCATCTGGCTTTCATGGGAAGCCTTATTGATGGGGCCCGTGCCTGGCGATTCTTTACTGCAGGCGGTACTGGGGCGCGGCTGCGTACGCCGTTGAGGGCTCCCAATCTCCTGATGACCCTGTGCTTCTGTCAGTGGTATGCCACTTCCAACTCCATACCTCTCGAATTTGAGGTGAACAGTTCTGGCGTGAAGTTAATTTCTCAGCGGCTGAGGCTGAAGGCTTCTGAGAAAAGGGAAGGCAAAAGGGTTCGCACCTCAGGTATAGAGGAGTTTGTTGCTGTGGAAGACAGCGAGGCCTCAGATGCCGAGAGTCCTCGCTTCGAGGTGGGAGCGGGGGCTGAGACTCCTGCAACTGGCTCTGGTGTGATGGGGACCGTTCCCCCTCATCGTGTAGAAGAAGTAGAGGAAGAGGATTCTGAAGTCCACTTCAAAAGAAAGCGGGCAGGTAGCTCTCGTAGGAAATCGTTGGCGAAGAAGCCCTACCGCCAAGCTCCTACGATTGTCGTAGAGGGGCATCCCTCTACAATGATTCCTCCTGCTGCCCCATTAGCAGCTGAACCGTCGGTTGCTGAGCCGACTAGCGGTGAATTCTCTCCGGGTCTGGGTAAGATTAACCCTGTCCATATAATACGCCTTTTTGTGTGTTCCCATTGACTTATTATCAATTCTTCTTGATTGTAGGAGCTGAGGCAGCTGGAGAGCAAGGGGAACATTATGATCCCCTATTTACTTATGGAACTGAAGCTGGTTCTTTTGCCCCTCCGGAAGAGTCCGGAGGTGATGTGGCCGACATTGGTCCCTCGGGCGCTGGGACTTCTAAAGGAAGTCCTGTGGCATCGAGCTCTATTGGGTGGTCCACAGGATACTCGGCAAGCGAAAGCGAGCTGGCTATTCGTGCTGATTCTGCCAAAAATTTTCCGATGGAGCCCCTGGAGACTGATGTGGCTGACGAGATGTTTGAGGCGACATCATCCTTTGGTATTATCCTAACCTCTTGGCTTCTTTTGCATGTAGTATCCCGACTAACCGCAGTCTTGTTACAGGTGTTTGGCCTCAAGATGCATCAGCTTTAAGAGGGCCCGGAGATTTCCCTGAAGGGTCAAGGGGTGACATGAGCGCTTCGACCGCGGCGGATGCTGCTGTGCTGGATGCACTGTACGGTGACCTGCCTTCTTATCGGCCCAAGACAGCCGAAGGACCAGAGGTTGAAGGGGGAGCAGTTCCGGAGGTGTCCTCACTCCCAACTCTGTCAACGAGTGAGGTGCCGACAATTTTGCCAAGTGTGGAGCTGAGGGTGATTACAAGCCCTACTTCCCCAACTCTGATAGTTGAGCCTGCTGTTCAGGAGATGGTTGTCAGCCCTACCTCAACGGTGGCTAGCGCACTGATTTTCATGAAGACTCCGCAGAGATCACTGATAATCTACCCTGCTGTTGATGTTCCCATTGCTCCTTCCACGATAGTGTCGACCAGGCTGGTGGATTTCTCTGAGGTTACCTCTCTACCAGAAGTGGCTGAGGTTGAGAACGACTATATAGGTGACCTCGTCGATAGCTTTTATAAAGGCTTAGGGCGAACTATCGACCTGGTTTTGAAGGGCTCGACTATGCCGTTCTCAAAGTTAAAGGTGGTCCTCTCCCGTGGTATCGAAAGTATTCGGGATTTCGAGGGGTATCACCAGGCTACTGCTTTGGAACTCCTGATGGATGAATTTGAGAAGGATGTAGAGGAATGGCGCCGTCTCCGCTGTTTGGACCTGGAGTCTTTAGTTGATGAGCGGTTCGCGCGTCTTGTCGTTCAAAAGCACGAGGCCCGGCTTGCCGCTCAAGAGGCTGCTAAGGCTATCTCTTCTGACTTGAAATCCTTAGAAAAAAGGCAGGCAGAGGTCGGAAGTGTGATTGACGCCTCCACCAGTGCTCTTCTTGACGCTGAAGATAAGATTGGGAAGGCTAAGGAAATGATCAGGAAAGCAAATCTTATTTTATCCAAGGCTAAACTGGTGCGTCTTGAAGAAACTGCGCGGCTTGAGTAGCTTAAGGCTCAAAATGAAGAGCTCTCACAGCAGGGATTGTCGCAGAGGGCAACTTTGGCGGAGGTTGAAGCTCGTCTGACCCAGGCAATGGATTTCAATGAGGCCGAGCTGAGGTCGCAAGCGCTTGCCCAGGCTGCTGATGACAGGAGGACGAGGCTGGACTCCCTTGGAGAGCGGCTCAGATCTTACAGTGTGCGCCTGTAGCTCCATGTACTTTATCCTTTTGGAGTGAATGAAAATTTTTTCTTCTTTTGTCGAATCTCCAATCTTGTTCTTCTTTCTGAATTGCGGTTCCAAATTGTATTGCAATTTCTTGAGAACATAGTTCTTGTTGGGTTGGATGATGAGACTTGGCTATCTGTCAGTTCAGAGGTCGCGATGACATAACTGGTTGAGACGCCACCAAGCCCGAAACCGGTCCTTGTCGGATCGAAAGATGAGACCTGTCTTTTGTAAGTGTCAACAGGCTCGGAATTGAGACTTAGCTGTCTGCTGGTTCAGAGGTCGCAATGACATAACCGAATGAGACGCCACCAAGCTCAAGATTGGTGATACTTATCTTTTGTAAATGTCAATAAGTATCGAGACCTGTCTTTTGTAAATGTCAACAGGGCTCGGAATTGAGACTTAGCTGTCTGCTGGTTCAGAGGTCGCAATGACATAACCGAATGAGACGCCACCAAGTTCAAGATTGGTGATACTTATCTTTTGTAAATGTCAATAAGTATCGAGACCTGTCTTTTGTAAATGTCAACAGGCTCAGGGTTGAGACTTGTCTTTTGTAAATGTCAACAAGCTCAAAATTGAGACTTGGCTGTCTGCTGGTTCAGAGGTCGCAATGACATAACCGATTGAGACGCCACCAAGCTTCAAAATTTGTGATACTCGTCTTTTGTAAATGTCAACGAGTATCGAGACCTGTCTTTTGTAAATGTCAACATGGCTCAGGTTTGAGACTTGTCTTTTGTAAATGTCAACAAGCTCGAAATTGAGACTTGGCTGTCTGCTGGTTCAGAGGTCGCAATGACATAACCGAATGAGACGCCACCAAGCTCAAGATTGGTGATACTTATCTTTTGTAAATGTCAACAAGTATTGAGATCTGTCTTTTGTAAATGTCAACAGGGCTCGGGGTTGAGACTTGTCTTTTGTAAATGTCAACAAGCTCGAAATTGAGACTTGGCTGTCTGCTGGTTCAGAGGTCGCAATGACATAACCGATTGAGACGCCACCAAGCTTCAAAATTTGTGATGGAGTTTGGGAAAAGTCTCGTTTTCACGGGGAGAAACGAGGGAATCACTGTCACAGGTTTAATGTTAACGTAACAGCGAAATGTATATGTGGTCTTACCATTCTATGGATGAGAATTGGAAAGTGACTTTGGAGGTCTCGCTCTCACGGGGAGAAATGAGGGAATCACTGTCATAGGTTTAATGTTAACGTAACAGCAAAATGTATATGTGGTCTTACCATTCTATGGATGAGAATTGGTAAGTGACTTTGGAGGTCTCGCTCTCACGGGGAGAAACGAGGGAATCACTGTCATAGGTTTAATGTTAACGTAACAGCGAAATGTATATGTGGTCTTGCTATTCTATGGATGAGAATTGATAAGTGACTTTGGAGGTCTCGCTCTCACGGGGAGAAACGAGGGAATCAAACGGGAACTGGTCCCTTAGGATTTTTAGCAAATCCCCAGCTGTCAACGGGTTTGATATGCCTTTACCAACTACCGTTTGAATTGGGCTAGCCATGCTATTCCCCTCAGCATGATGAGTTGTCGAGGACTTATGTTGGGCTTAAAAGCCAACATTTTCCTCTGTCCTTAATCGTTAAGGATATTGGATCGTCTGGTTAACATATGTGTAACCCTGACTCTCCTTTAAGACAACCAGTATACGGCCAGGTTCCTACTGGTTTATGGTTGTGTGATCTCGCTTGGAGGAAGAGAAAGGCTCTCTTTGTGTGTACTTTGGACACGGAGATCTTGATCAGAGGTGTAGTGTTAACTTGATCATGAGAAGGATCCTTGATTAAGGATAATACTTCTTTAAGAACTTGCCATTGATCGGCATCATGAGTAAGTCGCCATCTGAGGTCATAAGGTAGTATGCTCCGTTTGAATAGACTGTTTCTATTACAAACGGTCCTTCCCATTTAGGCTGAAATTTGCCTTTGGTCTTGTGCGTCATAATCATCGGTCGTCTGACGGCTAAAACCAGGTCTCCTTTCTGGAAGACCCTCTGTTTAACCTTCTTATTGAAGGCCTTTGAGATTCGAGCTTGATATAGCTCAATATGCTGTTGAGCTTGTAGCCGCTTCTCATCTAGGGCTTCGAGCTCTTGAAGACGCAATCGATCATTGTCCTCTAATGTGATCTTAGTAGTCAGAGCGACTCGCAATGATGGCATCTAGATTTCCAACGGGATGACTGCTTCGCACCCATATACCAGGGAAAAAGGCGTATTGCCTGTCGGTGTCCGAACCGTGGTTCGGTAGGCCCAAAGACATTCACTAAGCTTTTCGTCCCAATCTCGCTTGTTCGAGGAGACGAATTTCTTGAGTAGCTTGATGATCGTTTTGTTGAATGCTTTCGCCAAACCGTTAGCGGCGGGATTATAGGCAGTTGAAGCCACATTCTGAATTCGGTATTTATCGCAGAACCGATAGAATACTTGGCTTATGAATTGGGGACCGTTGTCGTGGATGATCTGCCTAGGTACACCAAATCGATGGATGACATGGTGCTTGATGAAATTAACCACATTAGAGGTTTTGACTTTAGCCAATGGTATAGCTTCCGCCCACTTTGAAAAGTAGTCGGTTATTGCCAGGATAACCGGTGACCTTTTGTTGAAGAGGGGCTGATTGGTCCTACGACGTTGATTCTCCATTCTTCAAATGGCCATGAAGCAACAGTCGGGTGGAGCAACTCCGAAGGCTGGTGTATGAAATCCGCATGAATCTGACATGCTTTACACCTTCGTGCATATTGGATGGCATCGGCTATCATAGTTGGCCAATAGTATCCAAGTCTGTGCAACCTGTCCTTAAGTTTTGGACCTGGCTGATGAGCTCCGCAAATGCCGTCGTGTGCTTCTTTAAGCACTTCCTGTGCCTCTGAATTGGAAAGGCAACGGAGGAGGAGACCGTCATATGAACGACGGTAAAGTGTCTTCAAAGTCGGATCATAGTAGAAACGGAGAGACCTTCGTCTAACGGACGCCGCTTCTTTAGGATCGTCTGGAAGCAGACCGTGCAAAGCATAGTCAATGAGAGGAAAGCGCCAACTTTCGGCTAAAGATCCGTGGAGACATTATAGACTTCTCAAGTTCTTAGCATGTGCTTGGAGCATACAAGATGTCGAGTTGCGACTGTGAGGTGATACTCGGTGTCGGCTGGCAAGGCTAGTGTTGTTGCTAATGTAGCAAGAGCATCCGCCTTGGTATTTTGAGATCGAGACACATGCCCGATATAGAAGCCTTCAAATAGGTTGGCCAATTCAACGGCCGTGTGATAATAAGGCACCAAGTCCTCATGGCGGACTTCATATTCGCCTTTAACCTGATTGATGATCAGTTTTAAATCGCCATAGGCTTCGAGGTAGCGTACCCCCATTCCATGGACGAGTTGAAGACCAATGAGCAAGGCATTATATTCTGCTTCATTGTTGGAGCATGATTCTGTCAGAGAAAATGCTCTGGGCAGGATATGATTCTGTGGGGAGATAAACACAACCCCCACTCCGGCAATAATCTTGCCTTTAGGGCCCATTCGCGATGCTCCATCGAAGAACATCTGCCTCACTTCCTCTTCTGAGGTTGCATAAGACTCGAAGACTTCATCAGGGATATCTTCGTGAAGTTTTGAATGCTCCGGAACTGGATGAGCAGCCAAGAACTCTGCAAGGGCCTGGCCTTTAACCGCCTTCTGAGGCGTGAAGATCATGTCGTATTGAGACAATAAAAGTGCCCACTTAGCCAATCTTGAATTTAATGATCCTGGCTTCGTCATAAGAAGACGCAATGGGTTTACTCTGGAGTTGACATGTATGGTCTGGCCGACCAAATAATGTCGTGTCTTCTGAATAGCAAAGACGAGAGCTAAACACTCTTTCTCGATAGGGTTGTAGCGAGATTCCGCTCCTATGAGAGTTCTGCTCAGATAATAAATGGCCTGCTCGTGGCCATTGTCGTCCTTTTGAGCGAGGAGGGCACCGAGGGAGTAGTCCATAGCTTTTACATAAAGCAAGAATGGTTTTCCTGATGTAGGGGCTACTAAGACTGGAGGCTTTGTGAGGTACCTCTTGATGTCTTCATAAGCTTCCTGGCATGCTTGATCCCATACGAAGGAAGCACCCTTTTTCATGAGTCGGGTGAACGGTTGACAGCGGCCTGAGAGATTTGCGATGAATCTTCTAATATAAGCCAGTCTACCTTGCAAGCCTCTGAGCTCTTTGAGATTCCTCGGTGGATGCATGCTCTGAATGGCTTTGACTTTGTCTGGGTCAAGATGAATCCCTTTTGATGTGACAATAAACCCAAGGAACTTGCCGCTTGAAACTCCCAAGAAGGATTTTGTCGGGTTCATTTTCAGTTGATGAGCTCGCATTATGTCGAACATCGTTCTCAGGTCGCGAAGATGTTCATTCTTGTTGCGGCTTTTGACGGCGATGTCGTCAACATAGCACTCCACCGTTTTTCGGAGATGATCGCGGAAGATTGTACTCATTGCCCGCTGATAGGTTGCTCTGGCGTTCTTCAGTCCGAAGGGCATTACAGTGTAGCAGTATACCCCCAATGGTGTTCGGAACAAAGTATGCTTCTCGTCATCGGGATACATCTTAATCTGGTTGTACCCTGAAAAGCCGTCCATAAAAGACATCCTTTAGAATCCACATGTGTTGTCGATCATGACATCGGTGATGGGTAGCGGGAATTCATATTTAGGATAGGCCGTATTGAGATCACGGTAGTCGATGCAGATCCGTATTTTCCCGTTCTTCTTGAGGACGGGGACGATGTTAGCTACCTAATCTGGATGTTGTTCCTCCCGGATGAAGCCACATGCCATGAGCTTGTGAACTTCGGCTTCAATAGCTTCCATGATGTTCGGGCGAAACCGACATTGTTGCTGCTTGACTGGCTTGACGTCAGGTTTGATGTTCAGACGATGCATGGCGACTTGTGGATCAAGTCCGGGCATGTCTTCGTAGCTCCATGCGAAGACGTCTATATACTCTTTTACGAGTATTATCAATTCTTCCTTTTCTGTAAGTGATAGACTTTCACTTATAAAGATGGGCTTAGGGTGGTCTTGATTACCCAAGTTGACCTGCATCACCTTGTCTTCAATAGGTGGTTCGCGCGATTCGAATCGCTTTTCCCATTGAAGGTCTAATTGCTGGGCCCATGGTTCCTTGTCAGTGGCTTCTGCGGGCTCCAATTGACTGCTTGAGGTCATATTAGCAGTGAGGTTTTTGAACATTCCTCCTATACTGACATCTGAATCCCACTCGGAGGATGAGGCTGAATGTGATGGAACTGATCCATCGTCCTTGGCTTGAACCATTGCTGACGATGTGGGTGTAACATACCCTAACCTCCTGCGTGTACTATCATAGTAATTTGCAGGCTTCCCTTTAGGCACAAAGTTTCGCATCAAACCGCGCCTTCCTTTTTCGAAATTCAGGCCTGCTCCATGCTTCAAGTCGTATCCCATTTTCTTTATAATATGACGTGCCGGCTACGCGTAATGGAAGAACTATGGAATGTCCGAATCTGAACTTGAATCTGCAACTGCAGGTCCCCGTGGTTGGGTTCTACCGAAGATTATCGGTAACTGACCTTCTTTGGATGGCGGGATTACCAAGACGGCTCCTTCTGCGGATTCCACGGGTGTACTGGACGTACTTGGCTTATGTACAGGCATGTGTAGGGAGCTATCCGTAATGGATTCAAATAGCCCAACAGTCGCGGGATAATCAAAAGAAATATTATCATTAATTACCCATTCACCTTCATCCTCTGAAGGAGTATTACATAGGGGATTATTGAGACATGCTATAATTGGTTCACCAATCAGAATGGCTAGCATGCCTGCTTCGGATTCTGAATCCGCATCGTTGCCACTTTCATCATCGTCCGGCAACAGTTTTTTGAGTGCTCCACCGGCCTCTTGATACAGGAGAGCGTCAGTGAAGTAGTTTTCCACCCCTTTGAATGGTTACTTTTTAGCAAAGACAGTTCGTACTATCGCGTCATCTTCAACATATTTGAAGCATTGGTGCAGAGTAGAGGGAACGATCCAGTTGGCATGGATCCATGGCCGTCCCAGCAGCAGGTTATATGATGTGTCAGCGTCAATGACATAGCATGTCACTTCTGACTTCAGGCTCCCGATTCTGCAACGGAGTCGAATTTTCCCCAGTGGATGACTGCTCCCGGCGTTGAAATCGTATATTGTAGTAGTGGTTGCGGACAACCTGTACAGCGGTATGCCGAGGAAGTAGAGAAGCCTTTGGGGATGATGCTGAGTGCGGACCCCGGATCGACTTGTATTCTTTCAATGCACGTTGAACCGATATATCCGGTGTAGTACAGAGGTCGATCGTGCTTGTTGTCTTTGAGAAGCATATCTTCCGCCGTGAATGTAATAGCAGGCACCTTGGATTGTGTATGATGACATTCTGGGCAAGGAGACTGAACGTCGTTGTTAGGGATCTCAGGCATGCATGTCAGAAAGGATTCTGAATTGGCTAGCGCCTCCCTGAGTGCTTCTCTTATTTCTTTCGAGAGGCGAAGGAGCTCGTGTATAGTGATACGAGCTGGGATATTGGCCAGCTGAGCCAATATGTCAAACCGAAAGGGCGTATCAAACCCTTGGCCTGGTGGTTTCTTCAACACGTGGTCGAATCGTACCTCCTTAGGCCTCTCTTTCCCTTGGTTGGGATTGGAGTGGATGCTGGTACTTGTACTGACGTCGTTTGCTGTTGTGTCTCGTCAGTAGACTTTTCATACTGCCTCAAGTATGATTTTCCGGATCGGGTGCCCGTCTGTTGAGGCGTATCGGCTTGCGCCGTGCAAGCAAGCTTTTCTCCTTCTGAATTACTGAGGGAAGCCGATGTAAGATTGCCGTCGTCTGGCAGGATGGAGATGACATTGCAAGACTTGCCCTTTGAGTTGAGCTGCTTTGAATCCCGCTGTACGTCTTGGACGAGGTCCGGGTGTACCCACATGACTTCTCCTGTCTCCAATGTTAAGGGAACAAGACCCTTATTGTTTTGAGTTGTAGCTGGAGGATGCTTGACGTCCAACCGTGGAGTGAGGACTGGATAAGTTCCGTCAGGAACTGTGACCTTTGGAGTTTTGCCGAACTCGAGGGTCACCATATTGGCAGTGACTTTCTTCTGCTCCGTCTTCAACGTCAGAACCCCGGCATCGACCAGGGCTTGTATTCTGTCCTTGAGGACATAACACTTGTCAGTAAGATGGTGGATCATCCTGTGGTAGAGGCAGTATTTAGGGTCGTTTGTGCGCCCTATCTCATTGGGACGCCGAGCATCTGGCAGTTTCATTTTGTTCCTTTTGTGGAGCAGATGGAATATCGTGACCACCTGATCGTCTTTGAAGGAGTACTGCTTTGGAGGGAACTTAGGCTCCTGATTGTTGAAGCCGCTCTTCTTGGCCTTCGACTGCACATCTCCAGATAACTCCACAGACATAGTCTCTTTGCCTTTAGCTTGAGAAGATTGCGGTAGGTCGCTACGCCCTTTGTTGTTCATCCCTCACTTGCCTCTAGGGGCGGATCGTTCGAACTTTTTAGCCGACTTCTCGGCTATCTCTGCTTGTTCGACCAATTCCTTCCAAGTGTGGGCTTTGACAGCCCCCATGCGAACTTCCACTTGGTCTAACAAGTTGTGTCTGCATGTCTGTAAGAGCATGGGTAGTGGCATCCCTGCTGGGCACATCAAGGATAAGTTTCTGAACCGTTCAATGTAGTCACGGACAGATTCGCCCTTCCTCTGCACAGTGGAGAGGAGCTTGTCCATGGTTACTTCGGTATCGTCCTCATAGAAACGAGAGAGGAACCGAGTTTCCAGGTCGATCCAGGAGTTGATAGAGCCCGGGGGAAGACTTCGGAACCAGTCAAATGCCACCCCCTTTAAGGTGCCAATGAATAGCCTAGCCATGATGGCGTCATTGCTTATAACATTACCAGTCTGAGACCGGAAATAGTAGATGTGCTGATTTGGCGAGCTCTTTCCGTCATAGGTATGCAACGTTGGTGGTTTGAACCTCGGTGGATATGGCACCGAATCCCACTCCGGCAGATAAGGACGGACTGCCCCTACCTTCTCTAATTCATCCCTCTGAGCTAGGGATGCGATTTGAGCCTGGAGGCCCTTAAGGACTTCGGCGTCTAAGGAAGAACCCTCCTTGGATTTCTCCGGCTTTGGTTGCTCATTGCTGAAGTGTTCCTCCTCATCGTGATTGCTCCCGGCATCATTGTTATTCCGGTTACTGAGGAGTTGAGCGAGCATCTGTTGAATGTTGTCCAGAGCCTCTTGCTGGGTTCTAGAAGTTTACTCCTGAGCTTCCAAATGTCGACGAAGGTCGTCGTTAGCATTATCAGCCATATTGACTGATGCTTTGTCTGTTCGCACCGAGCTAACTGTCGCCGAAGAGGCGTACCCACTATCTTCATCTTCTTCATCCGATGACTGGAGTAATCTTCTGGGTTCTGGCGAGGCTAGGGCCGTCGAGGAAGAAGGCTGTTCATAAGTAGGGTATCGCCACCCTGCATCTGGTGTTTCGGAAAACACCTTCTTCATGCACCAAGACTTCGCCTAAGCCTGGGCTGTAGTCTGGATCTGGGGACTCTCGTCCTCTTCCGGTCATGTTGACGGATGCGGAGGCTGGATCTCGTGAGGTGCTCCTTTTGCGGTGTTTCCTCGGGGCCTGTACCGATAGCCGATCAAAAACTGACCGTCGTCTTGGAGGCGTGGCGGGGATTGGTCCCAGCCGGCAATGGACCGAGTGGAGTGTCACCAGCTGACATCCCACTTGTTGACAACAGGGGAAAGAGGTTTGTCTATCCGTCAACAATTTCCTCAAATCAGTAACCGGGTCTCTGCAATCGAGCGCAAAGACTCTTTTGGATCGCACATAGGACGATGTCCTGCTTCTTTTATCCCTACAGATGGGATTAGCACTGAATAGTGCTTTGGTTCTAGCTTCGCCATCAGGCGTGAGCTTAGTGCTTGACGCACTGGAAAGCGGAGCATGCTGTGGTGCTTTACCCGCTATGCTGCTGCGAAGCCAATTAGCCTTAGATAGTACTTTGGCTTCAGCTTCGCGGTCATGGACCCTGCGCATACGCTGTGGTACAGTAGCTTCGCTCGTGAGAACGAGGCCGGCGCGATGCATTGCTGCTCTTAAATTGGACGACGGTATGATTGCCGTCGTAACTTTATGATTGGAGCAGACAGGCATCCTGCTTTTTTCTTCGCGAGAGAGGCGCGGTTTAGGCGTAGCTACGCCTGAAGCTTCGGTTGGAGACTTCTGTTTAGGCTTCCATACCCGCCTTGGCAGCGGAGACTTAGGTTCGCAAGGAACCTGATTAGCCACACGCGAGGCTGAGGGGTGTTGGCAGAATTCTGCTTCCGGTTTCTGCTTTGAAACCTTGGTCGTGGAAACCTTCCTATGCTTCCGTGCTCGAAGCTTTGGGCCACCCCCAGAGAGGACTTCTTCAAATCTTCCTTGATCGAAGTGAACCACCAAGTTCTCACAAGTAAAGGAATCAGACTGCGGACGTGCTTCCTTGTTGCGCCAAATAACCGCAGTAGGTTCGCAGAGAACCTTTTCTGTCTCCGCAGATACTTTCCTTGAAGATTTAGCCAGAGGGGCTCTGGCTGCACCGACTTTTCTGAATTCAGAGTTAGACCCGAAGGTCTGTTCGTTGCATTGGGACACTTAATTCTCGGCGGTGGAGAATACAATCCCCAGCGGAGTCGCCATCTTGTTTTCCATTAATATTCGCAAAGGGGAAAAACTTACAATAAAAGGGTTGAGGAGCTAAATTACAAGTATTCTTAAAAAGATTACAAGTAGATCTCCTCAGAGATTCTGGAGAAGTATGCCGATAGGAGTCTGGTCAGCGCGCGACCACTTTGTCCCTTTGACGATGCGAGCGATGAGATTCCCTTCTCGCCTGGTTCCTGGAATCAGAGAATAGAAGGTTGGTAGAACCCTCTTGCTGCTTCTCAAAATCGCCTTCAATTAGGAATTCCTTCTCGCCTGGTTCCGGAGATTCCTTGAGAAGAAGGACGATGTTAGGGTATCAACACCCTGGATAGAGAAAGCAATTCTCTAAAAGGTCTCTGAATTCGAGAGCGCACAGTGCGTTATGAAGAAGCCTCTGCTTGTGAGTTCTTCTGCGCATTTTTTTTCCCTCTCCTTGTGCCCCTGTGGGCTATTTATAGGGAGAGAAAGGGTATAATCGTCCCTTGAAAATATGAAAACAGATTGAATCGAATCTGTTTGAATCCGGAAAGTAGCCTTGCTGCGAGGCTAGGATCAGCTTCTGCGAAGGTAGAATTGGCAGGTCGGTTGATCTTCTTGATCCTTTCCATATCGTTGGAGGATTTTCCCTGATCTTCTTACTCATTTTAGGAGTGTCAAGAGATTGTGGCAATCAACTGCCAAATTTGATCTCTAATTTGATCTTAATTGGATTTGATCTGATTGGATCCGATCTCATCCGGAGATTTGATTGGTCAAAGGTTGACCATAGCAAACCAATAGCGGAGCTGTCCGCATTGAGCTCGTAGCGGGGCTAGAGGCAGCTTCTGGCCAAGTCCGAAAGAAACCCTTTGGCGGAGCTGGAAGTTCTCTGTGGCGAAGTTTGCGAGTTAGCTTCTTGGCGAGGCTTCGAATGGCTTCAAGGCGAAGTTGGGTGATATTAGCCTCTCAAGCGAGGCTATCCCTTTGGGCTCATGCGATGCTAAGTGTTAGCACCTTAGACCTGCTGAGGTCTGTTTAGAAACAATCCGGGTTCAGTGTCTGCTTGCTGGATCAGTGGAGTCCAAGTTGCTTCTCTGTCCCTCGGAGATGGGTGAAAACTGGTCTTCAGCTCGTCTGTCACTTGTCTTTTATAAATGTCAACAAGTTTAGACATTGTTCGGACCAATAAGAATCTTGTCTTTTTTTAAGTGTCAACAGTGTACACATGAGCATACATCGTGTTGTGTGCATGAACGTGCGAAGCAGGTGTATGCCGTGGATGGTGTGCATGCAAAGATGGAACTTGTTTCTTTCGAAACAAAGATTCCAAATGTGTATGGCTCAAAACACAATGGCTCAAAGTGGAGCCCAAACAATCCATATTCTTCTTTAACAAATTTATATCATTTTCAATTATAGAAGAAGTGTGGCATGCAATAGGTGAGCTAGATGGTGAAGCTACACTAGCATGGCAAACATGAGAATCAATATCAATTTTTAAAGATTCATTTTTCTTTAAACAAACTTCTAAATCCTTTGAAATTGAAGTAATTTTTATTTTCAAAGAATCATTCTCTTTTACAACAAAATCAAGTTTTGAAGTTATAGCTTTATTTTTCTTTAAAACTTCATTGCAATCATTTTTAGATTTCAAAAATTCATTTTTCTTTAGGGCAAGATCTAGTTGAGATTTAAGTGAGTCACGTTCACTAGAAATCTCTTCCTTCTCTTGCAAAACCAAATCAAGTCTAGAAGACAAATTTTCATTTTCTTTATTTAAAGCAAAAGTCTTCTTTTTCAAAAGATTATACTTTTCTAACAATTTTTCACATACAATAGATAGTTCTTCATTTAAGGCATTGGGATCAACATAGTCATTACTTGAAGAACTAGCATCATTACTATCTAATTGAGATTCCGAATATACCTCAAGGGAGTCATTCCCTTGGACCATGTAGCATTATTGCTCGGATTCTCCACTAGATTCATCCTCCGTTTGAATTGGCAATTGAAGCTTGGAGGAGGTCAACGTGTTTCACACTGCAAAGGCGGAATCACAGTTAGAAACTAAGCACAAATATTCTTTATTAAGCGTGCTTCTAAGTGCCTCAAGGGCTTGTGCATTGGCCTCTATATGCTTGCTATTACGAAGATAGGATTTCTTGGTAGCGGCAAGGAAAACATGCAAGCCTAGGGTTTTTAGGTACATAGACATCCTAAATTTTCACATGTCAATGTTGGAGACATCAAACATGGGAGGTGACAAGCAATCCATGAGTGTGTGCGAACAATATACGTGCAAAATGCAAATGATAGATTAGCTAACCAAGATCACACTCCTAGGTGGTTAAACCTAATATCAGGAGCGTAGGCTCTGATACCAATTGAAAGTACACCTAGAGGGGGGTGAATAGGTGTACGGCTAATCTAATGAACAAAATGCAGAAATTAAAACTTAATTGCAACTACACTTAATGCAACCAACGAGTGTAGCCGAATTCCCGGTGAAGGGCTCTGGACTAACTCCTCTTGATTCCTCTGAATAAGAGTTGAGGCGCTATATGAAGCTCTCGTGGTTAAGCACAAGTGAGGCACACACAAATAACACAAGCATATAAATGATATGGCAATATGATGCAATGCTCAAAGTACAATAGAGAGAGTTAGAGATAATGGATCAATCGCAAACACAAGTAATTTGTTTTGAGGTTCGAGCCACTGCTCTACGCCCCCGCCTTCACACAGAAGGATTTTCACTATCTCGTCCACACAGGACTTCCCACACAGGGAACCTCCACTGAAGATTTGGGGCAATACAATTACCGGGAGTACACAACTCCTCTCTCAACCGAATACAACCTCTCACAGAGGCTAGGCACAAAGTCACACAAACACCACCTCACACAAGAGGGGTAGGCACTTAGCCAATACACCACAATCACCTCACACTTGAGGGATTCCAACACAAACTCTACCTCTCACTAGAGGGAGATAAACACAACAATCTCCACCTCTCACTAGAGGGAGCTAACCACCACTCCAAAATCAACCTCTACACAAGAGGGATATCACAAGTTTAGGAGGGTTTACAACTTAGTGATCAAAAGACCACAAACCAATTCTTTTCCACAAAAACAATGATCGTATAGAAAGGATAGAATGATATAGCTCAAGTGTGGAAAATCAAGATGTTGAAAAACAAATCACAAGGAAAAATACTTGGGAAAATAACTTAGGATTTGATAGAAATGAAGATCAAGGCAAATATCCCAAATCTATATTTTTCATTGATTTTTCCAACTCTTGAAAACAAATAAAGATGATTTTTAAAAACCAACAAACTCTTTTGAAAACTTACTTTTAAAAACACTAGAGAGTAAAAAATTTTTGGCTCAAAAATTCTTAACAAAATCCTCTCTCAAATGGGGTATTTATAACCCTAAGAAAATTCTGCCCGTTGGCAGCTGACTAGGCCAGAAATGGCCTTCCGGTCGACCGGCCGGTCGACCGGCCAACGGTCAAAAATTTAACCGTTGAGCCTGCCGGTCGACCGCCCGGTCGACCGTGCCAATCCAGAGAGCAGATTGCTCTCTGGCTGGTCGACCGCTCGGTCGACAGTGCCTTGCTCACGGTCGACCGTCCGGTCAACCGCCCCCACCATGGAGTGGGGCACTTGCAGTCGGTCGACCGACTCAAGTGGCTGTTCAGCGTACATTACCTTGTGTACGTCGGTCGACCGGTCCGGTCGACCGACTCTGGGTCCGGTCGACTGCCAGAGCCTGGCAGGCAGCAAATCAGGACTTAAAACTTTGGTTTTTAATATCCTAAAAAATCCCATAAAATCTCTAAAAATCTATAAAAATAAGTTCAGTATAATACTTTGAAAATCAAACATGTGTGAAAAATTTCAACACATATTTCAAACTTTATGAACCATTTTTGTGTTATGGAAATTTTGCCGAAAACCAAAATCCGTATTTTCCAAAACTTAGATTTTCCAAATGGAAATCCAATTTTTTCAAAACTAATCGAAAAACAAAAACATGATATGAAACAATATTGAAGCATGTTGCATATGTATATAAGTCCAATATACATGAAAGATATATATATATCATTGTTTTTGATATTAAATCCGAAATTATGTTTTGTTAAAATACCAAAACACCAAACTCATGAAATAGACTATCAAACTAAGTTTGTTTAAATAGTTGAAGCATAGATGTATATAGAACAAATCTAATATACATAAAACCATGTAAACTTGTTTGATACTATCTATTCATGAAAACCAAGATCGGTTAAACCAAAAACCGAAAACCAATAAACATGAAAACTAGAAACAAGCGTGTGTGTTGTGAACTTGAGCATATCACACTATCTAGTCTTTACAAATGGATCTAAAACAAAAACTAAACTAAGTACCGAAGTCTTCTTGACGAACTCTGTCTACAAGTCGACTCGATCCAAACCGTGATCCACCGAGCTTGACTCCAACGAGTGCTAGGTATGAACTTTGTCGCTCCGGCTCTTGAATCACCATGTGAGAAGCTCCAAAACACCTTTGTTGAAGCTAATCACTTACTAATATCTTGGTAAAGTATCTGAAACTAAACATCACAAGATTATTAGTAAACATAACTACATGAGTTAATCATCATCAAAACTAGAGTGGAAGGCCTCTGGGCCAACAAAAGTCACCATAGATCTGATAGGCATGGCATCGCTTAGCATAGGCGATGGCGTCAAGGATCATCTTCGGCCAATGATAGCCAAATCTTCTAAGCCAGTCTCCAAACTTGGGTCCAGGTTGGTAAGCTCCGCACACACCATCATAAGCTTCTTTGAGCGCCTCTTATGCCTCATACGATCGGTGATACAATGTTTGTATGATCTCATTATAATAAAATCGAGGGGTTTTCCTTCTGATGGCAGCTACCTCCTTGGAATCGTCAGGCAATATGCCATATAAAATGAAGTCGATGTAAGGGAATCACTAATCTTTAGATTCGAGACTTGTCAAAGTCTCAAGGACCTTTTTAACTTGAAGGTCTCCTCTTGGAGTTCTACTATCTTCAAGAACAAATCTGCATCAGTACAAGTTGCGACTGTAGACGAGTACTCTCTCTGTGGCTCCAGCGGGGAGGGCCAATGAAGCGGCGAGGGATGCTAGTGCATCTGCATGTGCATTTTGCTGATGCGGTACATAGTCAATATAAAAGTTTTCAAACTTCTCTGCCATGACAATGGTCGCGTTATGATAGCGCACCGAGTCTTCATGTCGGACTTCATACTCCCCACGAACCTGGTTGACAATGAGTTTTGAATCACTGTATGCTTTGAGATTTTTGACTAAAATCTCTTCAACAAGTTGCATCCCGATCAAGAGAGTGTTGTATTCCGAGACAATATTGGAATACGGCTCAGTTAATGAGAATGCACGAAGGATCACATGGTTATGTGGGGAGATAAGTACTACCCCCATACTCGCGAAGATATTTCCCTCAGGGTTTATCCTTGATGCTCCATCAAAGAATAGTTGTCACACTTGTTCTTCTGAGAAGGCATTGATGACATTAACTTCTGCAATCTCGTCTGGGAGAACGTCATAAAGTTTTAAAGTTTCTGAAACTGGATGATTGGCCAGGAAATCTACCACAACTTGCTCTTTGATCGCCTTTTGTGGCATGAATTGCATCTCATATTATGAGAGCAATATAGCCTATTTTGCTAGTCTGCAGTTCAATAAAGATGGACTTGTCATGAGAAATCGCAAAGGATTAACTCTGGAGATCACTTGAATGCGTTATCCTATGAGGTAGTGTTGCATCTTCTGGATAGCGAAGACCAACACTAAGCATTCCTTTTCGATTGGGTTGTAAGGTGCTCCGCCCTAATCATTGTTCTGTTTAAATAATAGATCGCCTATTCGTGATTTTGATCATTATTTTGAGCTAGTAAAGATTGTAGGGAATGATCTATTGCTTGAATGTATAACAAGAAAGGTTTCTTGATACTGGAGCTACCAGAACGGGTGGGTATATGAGATACTCTTTGATCTCCTCGAATGTTTCTTGTAAAGCATTCCCCCAAATGAATGAAACTCCCTTCTTTATTAATTTAGTGAAGGGTTTATATCATCTTGAGAGATTCGATATAAATCTCTGGATGTACGCCAGTCATCCCTGTAAACTTCTGAGTTCTTTGAGATTTCTTAGAGATTGTATCTCTTAGACGGTACGAATCTTCTCTGGATCCAGGTGACTTCCTCTGAATGTTATGACAAATCCAAGGAATTTGCCACTGGATACCCCCAGGAAAGGACTTGGTTGGGTTCATCATCAACTAATGAGCCTGCATGATGTCAAACACTTTCTTCAAGTCTGTGATGTGATTGCCTTTGTCAGAACTTTTACAGCGATATCATCGACATAACATTCTACTATCTTGCGTATATGCTCATGGAAGATCACATTCTTGGCGCAGTGATATGTCACACCAGTATTCCAAAGGGCATTATTGTGTAGCAATATACTTCCAAAGGCGTCCTAAAAGATGTGTGCTTTTCATCTTCGGGGTACATCTTGATTTGATTATACCATGAGAAGCCATCCATGAAAGATATACTCTCAAAATCACACGTACTGTCAATCATAACGTCCATGATCGGGAGAGAAAATTTATCTTTTGGACAAGCGGCATTTAGATTGTGGTAGTTGATGTAAATTCGGATCTTTCTATTCTTTTGGGAATGGAAACAATATTGGCCACCCAATCTAGATGTTGCTCTTCCATGACAAAACCAGAGTCTATGAGTTTTTGGCCGCTGATTCGATTGCTTCCATGATCTCAGGACGGAATCTTCGTTTCTGCTGTTTGACTGGTTTGACGTCTGGGTTGATGTTGAGATGATGCATAGCAATTTGGGGATCGAGCCTAGGCATGTCCTCATAATTCCAAGCGAAGACATCTGTATACTCTCCTATGAGCTGTATTAGGTCTTCTTTCTCGGAAGGTGACAAGCTCTCGCTTATGAAGATAGGCTTGGGATTTGCCTCATCTTTAAGATTTACCTAAGTCACTTTATCCTCAGTGGGAGGCTCGCGTTGTTCAAAGCACGTACCCAAAGAGTATTTAAGTGTTTAATCCATGAATCAGAGTCCGACTGGATTAATTTCAAAGGTATCTTCTCCATCATCTTCCAAGTGGCTGGTCGATACCATGTTCACTGAGAGACTTCTGAAGATATCACCGATGCTGACATCTAAATCCCACAATGACGTTGCTGATTGGCAGTCATGATAGACCTCTTCTTTAGATTCGAGATCTGATGAGACTGGTGTAGTTACATAACCGAGTTCTCTTTGGGTCTTATGGTAGTAATCGAAGTTTAGCCTTTTGGTACAAATGATCAAAGTAGTGCTCGTTCTTTTGCCAAAATTAAGGCCTGATTCCTTAGTAAATCATACCCCATTCTTTCTATCATGTGACACGACTTTTATCCATAATGGAAATTGTGGAGACTCAGAATTACCTCTTGAGCTTTCACAAGCTACGGGCTCTGTTTCAATCCGTCCGAATAGAATTAGCTTTTGACCTTTTCGCTTGGCTGGATTTCAAAGAGGGCATTGTGTGCGCTTTTAATCTTTTCGCGTACCAGAAGGGATGACTTTATTGGTGCATGCAATGATATCAAAGCATTCATTGCTGACACATCATTGCTGACCAATAATCACTGCCTACGTCATTGCTAGTGTCTGACGGTTCAGAATCCAAAGCAAATGTAGAAAAGTAATCCAAATTTAAATCTTCATTGATGAACCACTCACTTTCAACATTAGCGGTGGTACCAAAATCGAGCGTATCAATGCTCGTTACATGGGGATTTATTTCCCAGAGACACTCATCTTCTTCTGGTTCTGTATCTGCTTCGTTACCAGAATCAGGTTCTTCCGGGTGCGGATTCTCATCAACCTCAAGAGAATTCTGAAAAAGGAGGGAATCAGTAAAAATAATTCTCAATTTCTTTGAACGGATGCCTTTCAGCAATCAACGTTCTCACTTTTACATCTTCACCAATATATTTCATTACTTGATGAAGAGTGGATGGGACAATGGCGTTGCAGTGAATCCAAGGTCGTCCCATCAGCAAATTATATGAGGTCTCAGCATCAATGACATAACATGTCACCTCAGATTTCAGGTCCCAAATTTGACACCTGAGCTTGATTTTCCCATCAGACGCGTACCATTGGCGTTGAAGCCATATATGTGAAAAACACCTAGAGGGGGGTGACTAAGTGTTTATGCTAATAAAATGCACTTTAAAACTAGTTGAGATGAAAAATGCAAGCGGTCACTCAAAACAAGAAATTGAAACCGAATTTCTGGTGAAGGGCTCTAGAATTTTCCCTCTTTAATTCCTCTAAATGATGAGTTGAGGTGCTTAATTGCTTCCTTGTTGATATGAGTATAGACCGAAAATGCAAGAAGATGAAATGAATGCAATATTGAAAAATAAGACAAATAGTATCACAAGTATAAGAATGTAAAGTAATAAAGAGCAAGAAGAAATCAATCGCAAACACAAGAGAATTTGTTTCGAAGTTCAAGCCACTACTCTACGTCCCCGCCTTCACCACTATGAAGGATTTTCACTATATCTACAAAGGGAACTTTCACACAGGAACCTTACACCCAAGGGATTACAACTTGGTCTACTCAAGACTGGAGTACCCAACTCCAATAATATTATCCTCCACACAAGAGGAACCATAACTCAAAGGAATACAAGTCACCTGGTGATCTAGGAAGACCACAAACACTCTCTTACAACTTCTTATAGAGTGGAATATGATTGTAGGCTCAAGAAACTAAGTGAGAGAAGAAAAATCAGTTGAAGAGATTTTGAAGACTTAAAAACCAACTGAAAAGCTTTTGAAAAAGAAGAACTTAGAAATGGAAAGCAATGGAACACTTCTCTCTTGAAAACACTTAAAACTTGAATATTTTTCTTATAGAAAATCAAAACCCATGACCCCTATTTATAGGAAAAGTATAAATAACATTCATAAGTGATACTAGGTCATTTGGGGTGAGTTTAACCACTTGAAAATAAAAAATAGCCGTTGGAACCCATAAAAAACAAAACAGATCCAAAATAGAGCCGTTATGCTAGTCTGGACATCTGCCGGTCGACCGGCACGTCACTAAAAATATAGCCGTTGGCTCCGGTCGACCGCAGGTCATTTTAAAAAGAAAATTTGAACTGCCGGTCGACCAGGCCGGTCGACCAGCACAAACAGAGAGTAAGGCCCATGCAGTCGATCGACCGATCGGTCGACCATAGGGGTTGATGGTCGACCGACAAACGTGCACAAACGTGCACGCCCACGGCCAAAAGGCCCGGTCGACCGACTGGTCGACCGTTTTGGCCTGAAATAGCTACGGTCGACCGGCCGGTCGACCGTTATGGCCTGAAATAGATTTAAAACAGATTTTTAAAATTTGAAATATTTTTAAAATATTTTGAATTGGTTTGAAGGTTATGTAGCATAGTATAGGAGATAAAATACATGTTCTAAACTTGATATAAAAATTTGATAAATTATGAAACATGTATTAATACCAAACATGCAACAAAACTAATACTACCCAAAACTTGTATTTTTGAAAAGTGTATTTTTGTGCGTGTAACTTCTTTAGCACATCTATCATATCCTTTCTCTTTAACATACTAAAATCTTACAGGGGTCTAGGTGGCTATAAAATCTTCAATCGGGTTTTTTCATTTGCATCGTTGAGTTACTTGAATTCTTGATCCCGTATTTGAGTCATCTTGAGTCAACACCACCTTTCTTTAGGGGAAGAAACTTCTTGAATCCTTAGAACCCTGAAATAATCTTAAACACTTAAACTTGATTAGTACAAATAACTATATATGTTTTGTGATCATCAAAACTCTAAAACCGGGTAATTGTAACCTTGGGCCAACAATCTCCCCTTTTTGATGATGACAAAACATATGAGTTATTTTAAAAAAAATGTGAAAAGATCTTGGAAAAGCTCCCCCTCAAATCATGATATTTATCAAGTATAATAGAAGAATATGTTCTTTATAAAGTATAACAAAAATGAATTGAAAAGTATGCATGAAAAAGAAATAATAACTCAAAAGTATTTCTCCCCTTTTTGTCATGCATCAAAAAGGGTCAAGTCAACAAAATATTTTTGAAGAGTATTTGAAAAGTTCTCATGAATCCATATTACAAACATTTAATTCACCACAAGTAAATGAAAATCTATTATAATCTAGTAGTTTAGTAAAAATATCCGCAAGTTGAAAATCGATGGAAACATAATCAATTTCAATATCACCTTTCTCATAGTGATCTCTAAGAAAGTGATATCGAATGTCAATGTGCTTTGTCTTACTATATTTATTTGCATTTTTAGTCATATGAATAGTACTAAGTATTATCACAAAATATCTTAATATGATTATATTGCAAATCATAGTCAAGGAGAGTATGTTTCATCCAAAGGACTTGTGCATAACAAGCCCCGGCCGCAACATACTCTGCCTCGGTGGTTGAGAAGGCTACAGAATTTTGCTTCTTGAAAGACCATGAAACAAGGCATATTTCTAGAAACTGACAGGTTCCACTTGTACTCTTCCATCCACTCTACAACCCGCATAGTCGACATCCGAAAAACTCGTCATGAAAAATTGTCCGGTCTTCGGATACCATAGACCCATTCCAATGGTGCCCTTAAGATATCTAATAATGCGTTTTACCACAATCAAATGGGACTCTTTAGGACACGATTGAAATCTAGCACATAGATAAATACTAAACATAATATCCAGCCTACTAGCCGTTAAATATAATAAATTACCAATCATGCTACGATAGAGTTTAATGTCTACATTTATACCTTGTTCATCCTTGTCAAGTTTTGTTGCGGTAGTCATGAGAGTTTTGCTTGTCTTAGTCCCTTCAAGCCCAAATTTCTTGATGAGTTCCTTCGTGTACTTGGCTTGATTTATAAAAATCCCATCACTCCTTTGCTTAATTTGGAGAGCAAGAAAGTAGTTAAGCTCACCCATAATAGACATCTCAAACTCATCCTTCATACATGATTCAAAATCTTTGCAAAATTTTTCATTAGTAGATCCAAATATAATATCATCAACATATATTTGAACAATAAGAATATCATTATCAACATACTTAGTAAACAAAGTGGTATCTATTTTTTCTTTAGCAAAACTATTAGAAATAAGAAATGATGATAATCTTTCATACCAAGCTCTAGGAGCTTGTTTAAAATCATATAAAGCTTTGTCTAGTTTGAAAACAAAATCCGGATATGTAGGATCAACAAACCCGGAGGGTTATTCAACATACACCTCCTCTTCAATAAAATCATTTAAAAATGCGCTTTTGACATCCATTTGAAAAAGTTTAAAATCTTTATAGAAGGCAAAAACAAGTATTATCCGTATGGCGTCAAGCCGTGCTACGGGTGCAAAGGTTTCCTCAAAATCGATACCTTCAATTGGGTGTAACCTTGGGCCACTTACCTAGCTTTATTCCTAACAACATTGCCCGACTCATCCAACTTGTTTCTAAAAATTCATTTAGTGCCAATTGTTGGTCTATCATGGGGTCTAGGGACAAGATGCCAAACTTGGTTGCGTTCATATTGATTGAGCTCTTCTTGCATGACAAGCAACCAATATGAGTCGCCCTCAGCTTCGAGAATGTTCTTTGGTTCAAAATGAGAAATAAAAGCATAATGGCCACAAATATCATAGAGTTTGGAACGAGTTGTTACCCCTTTTGATACATCACCTATAATGAGATCCTTGGGATGATGTGGAGTGAATCTCCAATCCTTTGAAAGTGGTTGTGTTGGCTCCACTTCAACTTCTTGAACTTCACTTTGCACATCAATCTTTGGCTTGTCTTCTTGTATAGGTAAGTCCTTCAAGGTTATCCTCTCCATGTCTTCACCTAAGGAATCTATTTCTACAATATTCTCAATAAAAACATTAGATTCCTCAAACTTTACATGTATAAATTCTTCAATAGTCATAGTAGATTTATTGAAGACTCTATAAGTTTTACTAGTGTTAGAGTAACCAACAAAAATAGCTTCATAAGATTTTGCATCAAACTTACCTAAATTATCTTTAATATTTAAAACAAAACATTTACAACTAAAAACTTTAAAATAGGAAACATTTAGTTTTCTTGAATAGTAAATTTCGAAAGAAGTTTTAGAAGTGTTTTTGCAAAAGAAAATCCTATTTGATATGTAACAAGATGTATTTACGGCCTCGACCCATAGGTATTAAGGGAGACCCTATTCATTTATCATAGTCCTAGCCATTTCTTGGAGTATTCGATTTTTCCTCTCAACTACTCCATTTTGTTGTGGAGTTCTAGGACAAGATAATTCGTGTTTAATTTCATGTTCTTCACAGTAAGTGATAAAGGATTGGCTATTGAATTCACCACCTCTATTACTTCTTATTCGTAAAATTGAAGAATCTTTTTCCTTTTCAACTCTTTTCCTAAACATTTGAAAATGTGAAAAGGCTTGATTTTTATGTTCTAAGAAGAAAACCCAAATAAAACGAGAAAAATCATCAACCAATACAAAAGCAAAACGATTCCCACTTAGACTTTTGGTTTTAGTAGGACCAAACAAATTCATATGAATTAACTCCAAGGGTCGTGATGTCATGATTCCTTGATGGATTTGAAAGAGGACTTGGTTTGATTTCCAAATTGGCAAGCATCGCAAATGCGGTCCTTTTCAAATTTTAAATAAGGAATACCTTTCACCGCTTCCTTGTTATTTATTCTAGATAGATGGTCAAAAGAAATATGGCCTAGTCTCTTATGCCATAATCAAGAGTCATCATTGAAGGCATTCAAACATGTGGCATTGCATTGTATATTAGACATATCAATCATGTATACATTATTTTCATGAAATCTGGAAAGTATACATGCATTAGTTTGTCTATTGATTGCTAAAATGAAAGAACAATCAAAGAGATTAAAATTTACCATGTAGCTTGTGGCTAACGGGTCGTGTCCACGAGGAGGAATGCGATGGAAGCTTTTCGGTGAATCGTTTAAAAACAAAGAATTGTGTTTGTTTTTTAATGGAAAAGAGAATGGAAAGAAAGAGATGATTAAAAGAGAAATTGCAACTTTAGAAAAGGCTTTGGAGAAGGTGATTTAAAAAAACTTGAAAATTATTTTGTTGATTATAATAAGGAAGAAAATTCGGGCTCACTATCTTACTAGTCATTTGTTCATTCTTCTATTGAAATCCTAAGTGCCTCAAATTGATCATCGGCAAACTTAAAGCTGATTTTTAGAAAGTTTGAAGTAAATCACATAAGATGGTTGAAAGAGTTCACTCTTTTCTTTGAAAAATCGTTTAGAATCGAATATTAATCATCAAGCGCGAAGAAGCAAGAATGAAGTAAAAACAGTTCAAGAAACGTTCATGAAAGAAGTGAGAGTTCATCAATCCAAACCCATCCTCATGTGCCTTCAATAACACTTTCAAGAAGAAAGGCTTTAAGTAAGGCATGCAAATGATTCATTGGGTCTTTTTCTTTAAAACCAGAAGAGAAGAAGAACTAGAGAGAGTTACAATAGTGAGCCCAGAAAAACATTTTAGCTACTCATGGAAAACAAAGAAGAAAGCAAATAAATAATGCACGCCATACCGTAATACGAGTGGAAGGAAATGCGGCTCAATTCTTGTATTGCTGTCACTTCAATCTTCAAGTACAAGCACTCAATTTCTCTCTCTCACAAGTATTGATACTGGACTACAAATTAAAAAATAAGAATACAACTTTTGTGCTAGCTAACAATGAACCTAAATCCTTAGAAAATGAACAAAAATTCTATTCCTAGTCTTCGCTCTATTTTGCTTTGCTGAAGCCAGTATTTATAGGGAAAAACCAAAAGGGGAGGATCCCGAAAAGATTGGGGGAGAAAACGCTCCCCCAACTGACTCTACATGGCCGCGGAAATGCAGCTTGGGCCGCGTTTCCGCGGCCCTAGTGTGGCCAGATGGCCACACCCAATTGGATGGATCTCCTATTTTGGTGAATATCCCGTATCTTTTTTTGGTTTTCTTGTTTCTGCTCTAAAAGTTGACGAAACAGCCTTTAATTGTGTGGCTTCAACCGCTTGATTCAGGGAGGATTCTTCTCAACCTCTTGATATGCCAAGATTTTGCCCTGATTCCTTGATTTTGAGTTTATTCTGAATTAAATCAGAATTTGGTGGGCTTTTGGGCTTGTTTCTCTTTTCTTTCTTTTAGCACTTTGGCCTCCATATAACAAAGAAAAAGAAGACTTATTAATATGATTTATTAGCTAAAAAGTATGGTAAGGTGACAATGTATATGCAACATATGTGACTAATCACACCCCCACACTTATCTTTTGCTCGCCCTCGAGTAAAACATCAGACTAATTCTAATCAATTATTAGACCACTTTCGCAGGTCACTCGATTGCACTGAGCATGTGCAACAAGCCGTTAAACCTCTAGGTTACCCCTAGAGGACGAGTTTTGTCTCGTGAGGGTTTTCAGTGGATTGCACCCACAAAATTCATAAAGAAAAAAGAAAAAAGTTAGTATTTTCGAAAAGCATTTTTAAAGGAGAAAATATTTGAAGTATATTTGTAAGGCTTTAAGTAATCTATAAGTTACAGGAATATCAAATTTTTCATTCCGAAACTCAGTCTTTATTCAAAAACATGCCATCAATTAAAGTAAGGAGTCAAATTGTACTTCTCATCTAGTCTATTAATTTACCCTGAGTCGTATGCACCCTCGTGACTGTGAAGTTGACTAAGGGTTCTTTAACATTAACTCCTATGCCTTATATTTATTTTTGGTGGATTTTATTCTTCAATTTCATTAGGCTTTCTAATCTGCCTATGTAACGAGCCTTCAGTCGGTGACACCCAAACCGGACAGTTTTAGGGCACCAGGTGACAAAACACCCCTAAGGACTTAAACACTCGAGCAGACAAGGCTATGAAACTAAGGTTTTTATTTATAAGACGTACCCCTTTTAGGCCTGAATACTTATGCTTCATGAGGCATAAATACCCAGCTTAATCAGAGGTTTTATATACACATTTTTTTCCTTCAAACTTATCTAATTATCTTTTGCATAAATACTAAGGCTTGCTTAGGCCAAAGCACCTAGCTAATTGATTGGTAGTGAAAAGTGCATTTTTATCATAACATTTACCATCACATTTTCATATTTATTCATTTAATTCTGCACATTTATTAATATTTTGTGATTTATTGTGTGCAGACCTCGAAATAATAAAAAGAAAGAATTAAAGTTTAAAAAGAGCCCAAAAGCCCACATTTGAAGCCCAAGTGCAAAAGTGCAAATATCAATTGTCAAAGTGCAAATACACAAGGGCTAAAGTTGCAATTATCAAAGAAGAGGGAAGGATAGACTTCTATCCAACCCTAAACACTTACAGGATGAGGATAAAAGCCAAAGATAAGAGTGCAAAGATAAGAAAATTCGTGGATAAAGATATTGGGAGATTTGAAATCTAGATAACTTGATTCCCAAGTTATATCCAAATCCCATGATAAAGAGCCAGGATGCAGCTTCCAGAAGCAAACGCCCAGATGGACGGATCAGGAGAAGCCACGCGCCAAAGCGCGTGGCAATCTGCCACCAAAATGCCGCAATTCCACGGCAAATGCCGCATTTCCACGGCAATTCAGATAAGCCAGGGCAACGGCTTTTGTGTACGACTTGTGTTCGGACTCTAACTCCTTCTGCACCTATAAATACCCCCTGCAGTGCAACGTACAGAGCGTCAAGAGGCAGAGCCAGAGGGCCAAATCTAGGGTTTAGGTTTTCTTCTTGTAGTTTAGATTTTCTTTCCTCCATTGTAATTTTTATTTTTTTTCCTTTTTGTAAAAAAACTGAGAGGAGATGATGTTCTCATGGAGGAAGGGATCTACTTGTACTGATGGTGACAGTCGGTGTAAGTTTTATTTTTCCACCATTGTTTAATAATCGAATTGAGGTTTGTTTTTGTTCTTTTATTATTTTGTTTCTTTTTTGTTCTTGTTTAATCTTGTGTATCTCAGTATTTGCTTTCTTCTATTTTCTCTCTAATGTCTTGCCCACCATGAGAACCAACTGCTTCGAGACTACCTAGCCGAAGAAGAGCCCTTGATGGCCTATGGCGATGAACAGGTCTTCATAGTTGTCTTTTATTTCATAGTGTAGATTAAGAAGGCGGACGATCCTATACGCCATGCTTGTACGCCTTCCAAGAAAAGGTAAATCATCGCAACGGTTCAAAAGGTAAGCAGACTGAAGAGGTATGTGTTTCTTTCTTTCTTTCTTTCTTTAGTTTAGATTTCTATCTCTATCTTTCTCAAATTCTTTTCACCACACTTCCTTGTAAATACCATCATAACTAATAAAATAAATAAAAATTTTAGAGAATCTTACAAACGCTTCCATCGCTAGTCCCTCCCTGAGGATCACGACCCGCATAGCCTTGCTACAGCGGATTCGAATTGAGCACTTGCACACCTTTAATTCTCAGATCTAATATTTTATATTTTGTGTGCAGGAAAATCTCAATCAACAAATTGGCGCCGTTGCCGGGGAGGGACGGTAAGTTTTTCTCTAAAAAAAAAATTAACTAATTCTTTTATTCTTTTCTGTTTGCAGGATTGGAGAACAGGAAACAGCAGCAGCAGTGGACATATAGCAACTCTGTGCCTCTGCCCTCGAAGGCAGAGCAGCAGAGCCTTCTACTTTGCCGCGGAAACGCGGCCATAGCCGCGGATCTGCGGCAATAGCAGTGAACTACTGATCAAATTTTCTGCAGGTTGCTGAAAATTGTAATATCTGCTTTCTGCTCTGTTAAAATTTGTTCTGTGATAACCCTGCTTACTGCTAATTAATTCAACAGTAAAATATTTGTTGCAAAAGTTAAAAATTGATTAGACGTTTGCATATTAGGCACGTGTCTTTTCAATTCCTTTATTTTTACTGTTGAAGAGTGCTGGAGCAAGGTACGTACGCATTGCATGTAGAATAGGACATGTCTCTTAGTTGATTTTCTGCTTTGAGTGAATCTTATCTACTTATCTTGTACACTTGCACTAATTCATCTTAAGGGCATAACCCATTAACAAGATAAGGTGGGGATTTCATCACCCTTCCTTAGCCCAAAAAAATCATATCCCAAGCTCTCACTAACCCAAGCCTAACTTAAAAATTAGTAGACGTTGGCCCTAGGGACATCTCGGACTCAATAGGAGATTATCCTAAGGGGGAACAGTGTTGGAAGTTGACTCTTACCAAATCAGTGTCTAGGAAGGGGATTGAGGGCCGAAAGCTCGAAGATTGGTGATTATTTAATTAAGGAACGTCTTTGATGGAAAACCTCCCACCACTCTTGCCCTGACCTGGCTGATTAACTTGTGGTCAAAGTCTGCACCCTACCTCCTATGGACAGTCTAACCAGTTAGGAGTCGTTTAGGTCATAGGTCTACCCTAACTTAGGTTAGAATTTTTTTTTTATTTGCTTATTTGTTTGTTTTCTTTTTCTTTGTTTGTGTTTGTGTGATATGGCCTATAACAACAATTTTTTCAACTTTAATGAGAATCCATATTACACACCAACCTCTTATTCGGATATTACCAACCCGGCATATCATAACTTTGACCAACCTAGTGTGCCAGATTGTCTTATCCGAATCATTACATGCCCCAGTCCCAATACTATGAACAAGATTGGAATAATCATCACTACTCTTCACAGAGTCAATGGGGATTCAATACCCTGAGCCATATGGTCAACCACCTGTTCAACCATTATCTTCATATACGTCTCTTCCCACATCACCAAGGTTTCAGTCCACCATTGATCTATTCGATGGGTTAGAAGAAAAAGTGGATCGGTTGCAAGATATAATGAATGATCAAATTTCTAGACTTTCCAACATTCTTGAACTTACCAACCAAGTTGATAGGAACCAAGAATCATCCTATCTAGAAGACCTTGATCAAAATTCAATTTCATCACATCAATATGAACTGGACCAATCTCAATCCTTGGACAAATTGGCTAGTTTTAATTTCAATGAGATTGAATTAGATTGTGAATGTGAACCCGATCCCCAACTTTGCGATTCAGTTTCCATCTTCGAATCTATGTTAACTCCAGTATCCTTACCCAATTTGGACCAACTTTCTGAGCCAACATTTATTCCTGTGCCCATAGATCATGAAATTGAATCACCCATTTTTGAAGATCATCATAGTGAACTTGACCAATTTCATACTTTTGAAAGTCCCCATGACAAATTGGCAAGTTCTAATTTTTATGAGATTGAAACTAATGAGATATGTGACCTAGATTCCAAATCTATGATCAAGTTCAAATTCCCGAATCATTATTGACTCCTGTTTTGTTACCCGACTTAGGTAATATTTTAGAGTCAGTTTTGATTCCCACACCTATCATTCCTGAACTTGAATCACCAACATTGAGTCACATTCAATTGTGGGAAAATGATTGTGGACTTGAGTTTCAATTTCTTGACTTGGACCCAATTCTTGAACCTAGCCCGACTCCTGAACCCTTACTTGATTTGAGTTTCTTTCCTGAGTCGGTATTAGTTCCTAAACCGATCATTCTTGAGTCCAAGTCAACCATTCTATCAAGTCACATTCTTTTGTTGGACATAGGTATAGACCATGACTCTGTGATGATTTTCCAGGACTGGTCATGTAAAGGGAGTAAATTTCACGAGAGGATCTTCCATGATCTTATTCATTCTGGGGACTGTAAATATGTAAATAAAAAAGAGTTAAATAAAGGTAGGTCCCGTGAACTACCATGTTACCTTGTTTGGGCCGCATTTCGTGGACCAATTAGACCACCACCGGAACCACCACCTTAAGGTAACTTCCGCCTTCCCTTGTTCTTTTTCATGCATATATGCATTCATTCATACATTGAGGACAATGCATGAGATAAGTGTGGGGGTGGGCTTTACTAACATACTAACATAGGTAGAAACTAACAAAAAAATTGCTAATAAAAAAAATAAAAAAAATGTTATGAAAAGGACAATATTTTGACTTATCTTTGAAAGAAATCTAAGTTAATCTTAAGAATTAGGAAAATCATGATTAGGATTTCTAAAAACTTGGTCTAAATAAATAAATTGTTGAATTTTTAGGTATAGGAAAAGAAATTGAATAATTAATTAGTCTTGATTTTTACCTTAATGAAATTTGCATACCTAATGCATATATCTAGGATTCTAAGATGAAGACCTTTGTGCCTCATATATAAAAAAAAAAAAAGAAAATCACTAATTAAGCTGATACATGTGCCTCAAGAAGCATAAGTATTCATGCCTAAAGGTGAGTAAAAAAAATAAAGTCCTTAGTTTTGGGGCCTAGTTCACTCGAATTTGAGTCCGCGGGGTGTTTTCTCACTTGGTGCCCTAAAGCCGACTGGTTTGGGAGCCACCGACTTTAAGTTCGCTACATGGGTGGATTAGAAAGCCTAAGAAAACTAAGAAATATTACATATGTACTAACACATCTAAGAGTCAATTAGTTAGGTATGAGGGCCTCAAGAAGCCTTGATACTTACACGAAAGAAAATTAGATAAGTTATACATGTTAAAAAAAAAAAAGAATTAACACATCTAATAGTCAATTAGTTAGGTATTAGGGCCTCAAGAAGCCTTGATACTTACACGAAAAAAAAATTAGATGAGTTATAAAAATAATAAAGAGGCACGAGAGTCCAAGTTAAGGAATTCCTAGTAAAAATCCATAAGGATGCATATGATTTTTGGTAACGAAAAAGACTATACACAAAATTCAATTTTGATCCTTACTTAAAAATGAAAACAATTTACTTTATAAAGACTAAGTCTAAGAATGAATAAAAATGAGGATCCTAAAAACTTATAGATTACTTAGTCTTTTCAAAAGTATTTCAAATATTTCCTTTTTATGGATTTTGTGGGTGTAATCCGCTGAAAACCCTCACGAGACAACACTCGTCCTCTAGGGTAACCTAGAGGTTTAACGGCTTGTTGCACATGCTAAGTGCAACCGTGATTCCTACGAAAGTGAGTTAGGTTAGATTAATTTTTCTTTTTCTTTATTTTTACTCGAGGACGAGCAAAAAGATAAGTGTGGGGGTGTGATTGGTAGTGAAAAGTGCATTTTTATCATAACATTTACCATCACATTTTCATATTTATTCATTTAATTCTGCACATTTATTAATATTTTGTGATTTATTGTGTGCAGGCCTCGAAATAATAAAAAGAAAGAATTAAAGTTTAAAAAGAGCCCAAAAGCCCACATTTGAAGCCCAAGTGCAAAAGTGCAAATATCAATTGTCAAAGTGCAAATACACAAGGGCTAAAGTTGCAATTATCAAAGAAGAGGGAAGGATAGACTTCTATCCAACCCTAAACACTTGCAGGATGAGGATAAAAGCCAAAGATAAAAGTGCAAAGATAAGAAAATTCGTGGATAAAGATATTGGGAGATTTGAAATCTAGATAACTTGATTCCTAAGTTATATCCAAATCCCATGATAAGAGCCAGGATGCAGCTTGCAGAAGCAAACACCCAGATGGACGGACCAGGAGAAGCCACACGCCAAAGCGCGTGGCAATCTGCCACCAAAATGCCGCAATTCCACGGCAAATGCCGCATTTTCACGGCAATTCAGATAAGCCAGGGCAACGGCTTTTGTGTACGACTTGTGTTCGGACTCTAACTCCTTCTGCACCTATAAATACCCCCTGCAGTGCAACGTACAGAGCGTCCAGAGGCAGAGCCAGAGGGCCAAATCTAGGGTTTAGGTTTTCTTCTTGTAGTTTAGATTTTCTTTCCTCCATTGTAATTTTTATTTTTTTTCCTTTTTGTAAAAAAACTGAGAGGAGATGATGTTCTCATGGAGGAAGGGATCTACTTGTACTGATGGTGACAGTCGGTGTAAGTTTTATTTTTCCACCATTGTTTAATAATCGAATTGAGGTTTGTTTTTGTTCTTTTATTATTTTGTTTCTTTTTTGTTCTTGTTTAATCTTGTGTATCTCAGTATTTGCTTTCTTCTGTTTTCTCTCTAATGTCTTGCCTACCATGAGAACCAACTGCTTCGAGACTACCTAGCCGAAGAAGAGCCCTTGATGGCCTATGGCGATGAACAGGTCTTCATAGTTGTCTTTTATTTCATAGTGTAGATTAAGAAGGCGGACGATCCTATACGCCATGCTTGTACGCCTTCCAAGAAAAGGTAAATCATCGCAACGGTTCAAAAGGTAAGCAGACTGAAGAGGTATGTGTTTCTTTCTTTCTTTCTTTCTTTAGTTTAGATTTCTATCTCTATCTTTCTCAAATTCTTTTCACCACACTTCCTTGTAAATACCATCATAACTAATAAAATAAATAAAAATTTTAGAGAATCTTACAAACGCTTCCATCGCTAGTCCCTCCCTGAGGATCACGACCCGCATAGCCTTACTACAGCGGATTCGAATTGAGCACTTGCACACCGTTAATTCTCAGATCTAATATTTTATATTTTGTGTGCTGGAAAATCTCAATCACTAATCAATAATTAGATTCGTTTATATTTTTTTCTTTTTCAATATATTTTTTTTATAAGGCATAAGAGTCTCTGTTTTTAAACCCTAAGTGTGTAAGTGTATTTAGTGTGCATATTTCATCAAGGTAAATATCAAGACTAAATTACTTTCACAAATTTTCTTCCTAACCCTAAACATCAAACAAGTCATCTTATTTTGACCATGTGTAAGAAATCCTAATTATGATTTTCCGATTCCTTAAAATTGACTTAATTTCTTACAAAAAATATATCAAAATATTGTTCTAACCTTTCAAAAGGTTTTTTTTTTGCTAAAATGAAAGAACAATCAAAGAGAATAAGAATTTACCGTGTAGCTTGTGGCTAACGGGTCGTGTCCACGAGGAGGAATGCGATGGAAGCTTTTCGGTGAATCGTTTTGTGTTTGTTTTTTAATGGAAAAGAGAATGGAAAGAAAGAGATGATTAAAAGAGAAATTGCAACTTTAGAAAAGGCTTTAGAGAAGGTGATTTAAAAAAACTTGAAAATTATTTTGTTGATTATAATATGGAAGAAAATCTGGGCTCACTATCTTACTACTCATTTGTTCATTCTTCTATTGAAATCCTAAGTGCCTCAAATTGATCATCGGCAAACTTAAAGTTGATTTTTAGAAAGTTTAAAGTAAAACACATAAGATGGTTGAAAGAGTTCACTCTTTTCTTTGAAAAATCGTTTAGAATCGAATATTAAATCATCAAGTGCGAAGAAGCAAGAATGAAGTAAAAACAGTTCAAGAAACGTTCATGAAAGAAGTGAGAGTTCAACAATCCAAACCAATCCTCATGTGCCTTCAATAACACTATCAAGAAGAAAGGCTTTAAGTAAGGCATGCAAATGATTCATTGGGTCTATTTCTTTAAAACCAGAAGAGAAAAAGAACTAGAGAGAGTTACAATAGTGAGCCCAGAAAAACATTTTTGTTACTCATGAAAAACAAAGAAGAAAGCAAATAAATAATGCACGCCATACCGTAATACGAGTGGAAGGAAATGTGGCTCGATTCTTGTATTGCTGTCACTTTAATCTTCAAGTACAAGCACTCAATTCCTCTCTCTCACAAGTATTTATACTGGACTACAAATTAAAAAATAAGAATACAACTTTTGTGCTAGCTAACAATGAACCTAAATCCTTAGAAAATGAACAAAAATTTTATTCCTAGTCTTCGCTCTATTTTGCTTTGCTGAAACCAGTATATATAGGGAAAAACCAAAAGGGGAGGATCCCGGAAAGATTGGGGGAGAAAATGGCTCCCCCAACTGACTCTACTTGGCCACGTTTCTGCGGCCCGGGTGTGGCCAGATGGCCACACCCAGTTAGATGGATCTCCTGTTTTGGGGAATATCCCGTATCTTCTTCTGGTTTTCTTATTTCTGCTCCAAAAGTTGATGAAATAGCCTTTGATTGTGTGGCTTCAACCGCTTGATTCAGGGAGGATTCTTCTCAACCTCTTGATATGCCAAGATTTTGCCCTGATTCCTTGATTTCGAATTTATTCTGAATTAAATCAGAATTCGGTGGGCTTTTGGGCTTGTTTCTCTTTTCTTTCTTTTAGCACTTGGGCCTACATATAACAAAGAAAAAGAAGACTTATTAATAGGATTTATTAGCTAAAAAGTATGGTAAGGTGACAATGTATATGCAACATATATGACTAATCACACCCCCATACTTATCTTTTGCTCGCCCTCGAGCAAAACATCAGACTAATTCTAATCAATTATTAGACCACTTTCGCAGGTCACTCGATTGCACTGAGCATGTGCAACAAGCCGTTAAACCTCTAGGTTACCCCTAGAGGACGAGTTTTGTCTCGTGAGAGTTTTCAGTGGATTGCACCCACAAAATCCATAAAGAAAAAGAAAAAAGTTAGTATTTTCGAAAAACATTTTTAAAGGAGAAAATATTTGAAGTATATTTGTAAGTCTTTAAGTAATCTATAAGTTACAAGAATATCAAAATTTTCATTCCGAAACTCAGTCTTTATTCAAAACATGCCATCAATTAAAGTAACGAGTCAAATTGTACTTCTCATCTAGTCTATTAATTTACCCTGAGTCGTATGCACCCTCGTGACTGTGAAGTTGACTAAGGGTTCCTTAACATTAACTCCTATGCCTTATATTTATTTTTGGTGGATTTTATTCCTCAATTTCATTAGGCTTTCTAATCTGCCCATGTAACGAGCCTTCAGTCGGTGACACCCAAACCGGACAGTTTTAGGGCACCAGGTGAGAAAACACCCCTAAGGACTTAAACACTCGAGCAGACAAGGTCACGAAACAAGGTTTTTATTTATAAGACGTACCCCTTTTAGGCGTGAATACTTATGCTTCATGAGGCATAAATACCTAGCTTAATCAGAGGTTTTATATACACATTTTTTTCCTTCAAACTTATCTAATTATCTTTTGCATAAATACTACGGCTTGCTTAGGCCAAAGCACCTAGCTAATCAATAATTAGATTCATTTATATTTTTTTCTTTTTCAATATTTTTTTTATAAGGCATAAGAGTCTCTGTTTTTAAACCCTAAGTGTGTAAGTGTATTTAGTGTGCATATTTCATCAAGGTAAATATCAAGACTAAATTACTTTCACAAATTTTCTTCCTAACCCTAAACATCAAACAAGTCATCTTATTTTGACCAAGTGTAAGAAATCCTAATTATAATTTTCCTATTCCTTAAAATTGACTTAATTTCTTATAAAAAATATATCAAAATATTGTTCTAACCTTTCAAAAAGTTTATTATTTTATTATATATATATATATATATATATATATATATATATATATATATATATATATATATATATATATATATACAATTTTTTTTTTCAAGTTATAGTAGTCATCATGTTAGAACCCTCCCCCATACTTATCTCATGCATTGTCCCCAATGTATGAATGAAATGTGTACATGCATGAAATGAAATGTAAAAGAGGTGCATATATTATACAGAAATATGTACAACATCAAGTTTCTCTCACACCTAGATCTTTTTCGGTCTTATCCCTCTAGCTCTCTTCCCATCATTCCAATGGGTCCTTTTATAGGGCACAGTGGGGAGGCCAATGTTTTGTCATTTTAGCTTTCTGCCTACCCAGTCTCACTTTCTTTAGGTGTTTCTTCCTCAAATTGCAACAATCATTATTCAAAAATTTGTCACCACCACCCTTCTCATTTGGAACTTCTTCATTATGAATGCCTAGGAATTCTAACTCAGTTTCATATATCTCCTCAAAGCTTAGGTCAACACTTTCCCCTAGAGATGTGCAATTAACCAAAAGATCCCTAGTTGGCTCATCCAAACACATGAGTTCTTCTTCGAAGAGGTTTTCAAAGAGTATGTCAATCGGAGGTTCTTGAATTATATCCTCAGGCGATACATTATTGGTTGGCTCATCGAAAGTGAAGATATTTAAATCAGTTTTTCCCTTTTTAAAGGGTACTCTAACATTAGGATCTTCAACATCAAGATAATCACATTCATTTTTAAATAATTCATTAAGAAATAACGACTCATCTTCTAGATCTTTACTTTCTTCATCACAATTGTTTTCAACAAAGTTCACCTCAAATGTTTGATCTCTTATCTTATGAGGTTGTTTTTCTAGGTTGAAGACATTGACTTCTCTAGTCATGTCCCCAAAAGTTAACCTCATGGATCCATTCCTACAATTGATGATGGCATTGGCAGTAGCAAGGAATGGTCACCCTAGGATAACAGGAGTTTGAGCCCTATGATTGGAGTTAGACACAGGTTGTGTCTCAAGAACTATGAAATCAACAGGGTAAATAAACTCCCCAACCCGGATAAGGACATCATTAATCTCCCCTTTTGAAACTTTCACTGAACGGTCAACCAGTTGGATAGTGACTCGAGTTGGACTAAGATCGCCCAACCCGAGTTGTTGATAAACTGAGAATGGAAGCAAGTTGATACTTGCTCCCAAGTCAAGAAGTGCATGACTAATCTCGGCTTGTCCTATTGTGCAGGCAATGGTTGGACTACCTGGATCCTTGTACTTGACAGAGATCGGACCCGATAGTAGCTCACTAATGTTAGTGGCTAAGAAAACCTTTTTAGGTACATTAGTCTTTCTCTTCTTGGTGCACATGTCCTTAAGAAACTTAGCATAAGATGGGACTTGTTGGATGGCATCAAGAAGTGGCACATTTATCTTCACTTGATTAAAGATCTCAATTATCTTATCCATGTGTTGATTTTGCTAGTTTTTCAGCCTATTAGGAAATGGTGCTATAGGCTGGTGCACATGACTGGTTGACTTATCTTTTTTAGATTCATCAAATTTAGGAGTAGTGGGATTAGATGAGGTGGATGCTGAAGTGTGATTGTGCTGACTAGGATTAGGTGGTGTTGACACTTGGTTATCAACTTTCTTTCCCGACCTCAATGTATGAACAACATTACATTGATTCAATGACTGATCCTCAACCAAATGAGCTTGTTGTGAATTCCTAGGATTCATAATTGGCTGACTGGGTAAGGTACCCTTTTGCCTCTCCTGTTGTGGATTGGCTAACTGGCTTATTTGACCCTCTAGCCTCTGTATTGTTTGCATGAGGGAATCTTGGTTCTTCATGTACCTTTCCATATTTCTTTCAAAATCAGTCATTCTCCTTTCGAGTTGAGGATTCTAGAAGGAAGATGGTGGAGCTTGGTTGGGAAAATTTTGTTGATAATTTAAAAAATTGTTGGGAGAATTGTGAGGGTGATTGAAAAAGTTGGGTTGATGATTGGAAGAATTATTGGAATGATGGAAGTGATTTGCATGGTTTGACCGTGGGTGGTCATTATTTTGTTGGCTCCATGAGAAATTTGGGTGATTTCTCCAGCCAGGATTGTACGTTGGAGTGTAAGGATCATTGTTCGGCCTTGAAAAGGCCGCATTCATCGGTTCAGGAAAGTGTTGGTGAGCTTGAAATACAGGACACTCCTCAAACACATGATTCATGGCCTGACAATAAGTACAACCTGGAGTTGGAAATTGGTTTGGGCTGACTTGATTGACTGGACTTGGTTCCTTAATTTCTAAAGCTTCCAGTCTTCTCGCTAGGTTAGCTAACTTAGCCTCGTTAGCTATGGATGATTCAATTGAATGGAGACCTCCTTTTGAAGACATAGAGTTTGGATTTCTAGAGCTTTCACTAGTAGGTTCCCATTGGATGGTCTTTTCAGCTAGATTCTCATATAAATCCCATCCTTCATGCTCATCCTTCTGCAAGAATCCCCCTTGGCACATGCTGTCTAAGAGGGTCTTAGTCGAGTAGTCTAAACCGTCATAAAGAATTTGGTATTGTCGCCATTTCTCTATTCCATGATGAGGACATTGGACAAGGAGGTCTTTGAAGCGTTCAAAGTACCTCCAAAACGGTTCACTAGGTTCTTTCTTGAACTGCATGATATTTTTTCTAACGAGAGCGGTCTTGTGGATTGGATAGAATTTCTTCAAGAAGACCTTGATGAAACTATCCCAAGATGTGATAGAGCCGGCCGCTAAGCTGTAGAGCCATTTCTTGGCTAGGTCCTTAAGAGCAAATGGGACAAATCTCAACCTAATAGCATCATCTGTAAGGTGTGGGATTTTCATCATTAAACATACTTCTTCAAATTCTCTTATGAAGAAATAAGCATCTTCGGACTCTAAGCCATGGAATTTAGGAAGTGTATTGATGAACTGTGACTTAAGCTCAAAGTTGTGTTCACCAACCGATGAAAGTTGGATGTAGGATGGAAGTGATGTTCTAATGGGATAGAACCTATCCTGCAAAGATGTCGGTCGATCCATAACCGAATCTAGTCTTGTTTCGAACTTAGGTGGTGATGTGTTTCTAGATAACCTAGATGAATTAGGGTCTCTTGACCACACTTGCATACACAAAAACAATCACAAACAAGTTCACCAAGCAATCAAAAAAGAAAAATAACAAACAAGAAAAAGGAAAAACAATCACCAGCTATCTAGGATTCCTGGACCTAGACGACTCCTAACTGTTCGATGAACTGAAGAAGGTTTTTGCTCCAGTCAGACCACAGCTAATCAGCCAGGTGGGGGCAAGATTGGTGGGAGGTATCCGCGCAGAAGCGACGGGCCTAATTAAGTCAAACCACCAGCCTTCGGGGTTTCACCCCTCAATTCCTAACCTTAGTCACTGATTTGACTGGAGTGTGAATCAAAAATAATTTCTAACCTCAGCTGATCTCTTAACGAGTCTGGATGTCCCTAGAGGCCAACGTCTATCAAATTTTATTAAAAAGCTTGGGATTGTGAGTGCTTGGAATCTGATTTTTGGGCCAAGGAAGGGTGATTAAATCCCCACCTTATCTTGTTATTGGGTGTTGCCCTTAAAATCAATTTTGTGCAAGTGTACAAGATAAACAAGATTCACTCAAAGCGATATAAATCAACTCAGAGATGAGTCCTATTCTGAATGCAATGTGTACGTACCTTGCTCCAGCACTCTTCAACAGTAAAGTAAATGAATTGAAAAGACACGTGCTTAAAATGCAAACGTCTAATCAATTTTTTAAACTTTTCAACAAGTGTTTTACTGTTGGTTTAAAATAGGGATGGTGGATAGTAGATATAGCAAGAATATAACATACAAAAACTTAATTTTTTGCGAGCAATATGTCCCGCAAAAAAAAGAGTTTTAGTAGTCCAATGAATTTTTCAATTTTTGCAACGCAATTTCTTGAAATTCTGTTTCCTACTTTCGAGAGTAGGGGCACAGAATTTGCAAGTCTTCTCTTGCAAAACTTGAATGCTAAATCTGAATCTTCAAGTCCCTGAAACAACACACAAAACTTGTTAAAAAACAAACACACCGTTCCCTCCCCGGCAACGGCGCCAAAAATTGATTGCTAAAATGAAAGAACAATCAAAGAGATTAAGAATTTACCGTGTAGCTTGTGGCTAACGGGTCGTGTTCACGAGGAGGAATGCGATGAAAGCTTTTCGGTGAATCGTTTAAAAATAAAGAATTGTGTTTGTTTTTAATGGAAAAGAGAATGGAAAGAAAGAGATGATTAAAAGAGAAATTATAACTTTAGAAAAGGCTTTGGAGAAGGTGATTTAAAAAACTTGAAAATTGTTTTGTTGATTATAATAAGGAAGAAAATCTAGGCTCACTATCTTACTACTCATTTGTTCCTTCTTCTATTGAAATCCTAAGTGCCTTAAATTGATCATCGACAAACTTAAAGTTGATTTTTAGAAAGTTTGAAGTAAAGCACATAAGATGGTTGAAAGAGTTCACTCTTTTCTTTGAAAAATCGTTTAGAATCGAATATTAAATCATCAAGCGCGAAGAAGTAAGAATGAAGTAAAAACAGTTCAAGAAACGTTCATGAAAGAAGTGAGAGTTCAACAATCCAAACCCATCCTCATGTGCCTTCAATAACACTTTCAAGAAGAAAGGCTTTAAGTAAGGCGTGCAAATGATTCGTTGGGTCTTTTTCTTTAGAACCAGAAGAGAAGAAGAACTAGAGAGAGTTACAATAGTGAGCCCAGAAAAATGTTTTAGTTACTCATGGAAAACAAAGAAGAAAGCAAATAAATAATGCACGCCATACCGTAATACGAGTGGAAGGAAATGTGGCTCGATTCTTGTATTGCTGTCACTTCAGTCTTCAAGTACAAGCACTCAATTCCTCTCTCTCACAAGTATTGATACTGGACTACAAATTAAAAAACAAGAATACAACTTTTGTGCTAGCTAACAATGAACCTAAATCCTTAGAAAATGAACAAAAATTCTATTCCTAGTCTTCGCTCTATTTTGCTTTGCTGAAACCAGTATTTATAGGGAAAAACCAAAATGGGAGGATCCCGGGAAGATTGGGGGAGCAAACGCTCCCCAACTGACTCTACTTGGCCGCGGAAACGCGGCTTGGGCCGCGTTTTCGCGGCCCTGGTGTGGCCAGATGGCCACACCCAGTTGGATGGATCTCCTGTTTTGGTGAATATCCCGTATCTTCTTCTGATTTTCTTGTTTCTGCTCCAAAAGTTGACGAAACAGCCTTTGATTGTGTGGCTTCAACCGCTTGATTCAGGGAGGATTCTTCTCAACCTCTTGATATGCCAAGATTTTGCCCTGATTCCTTGATTTCGAATTTATTCTGAATTAAATCAGAATTTTGTGGGCTTGTTTCTCTTTTCTTTCTTTTAGCACTTGGGCCTACATATAACAAAGAAAAAGAAGATTTATTAATAGGATTTATTAGCTAAAAAGTATGGTAAGGTGACAATGTATATGCAACATATGTGACTAATCATCTATCAAATACATTACAAGCTAAGTCATTAAAAATGATATTAAAACCTTTATCACAAAGTTAACTAACACTCGAGAGATTATGCTTGAGGCCATCAACTAAAACAATATTCTCAATCGTAAGAGATGAACCAAGTTTAATGTTACCTATAGCAACAAACTTTCCTTTGGAGTCATTTCTGAAGGTGACGGTGCCACCTTCATGGTTCTTGATAGGGTTGCAAAGTTGTTGATATCCCATGTGATCGGAGGGAGTAATTGTATTGAGAGAGGGTTTAGAGTAAACCATTGATGTCCGTGTACTGATGATCGAAAACTCCGAATGTATATGAAGGTTTACTTTACTCCTTCCGAATCACTATTCGTAGCACAAGGTATGACGGGTCGTATCCGCAGGGAGGGTTAGCAATAGAAGCATTCAAGGTTTTTATGTTGAGATTTTTGAGAAGAAAAAATGAAAGTTCTTCTTTGTTTAAAGAATGAAAAACAAAACAAAGTGAAAAAGAGTGAAAAATCTTTGTAGGTTTTTGTAAAGAAAAAGGAAAACGGACTGAAAGATGGTATAAAAAAACGGTGATGTTTAAAAAGAGAATGTTTTAGAAAAGAGTTTTTGAAGTACGATACAAAGAAAAGGCATGACTAACTAGCATTCTACACTACTAACTTACTACTCTCATTGGGTGATGCATGTCTCATGTTGATTCATCGGCAATAGTATATCTTGCTTTGTCAAGTCGATGTGTTGTCCCATGTCGAGGATGTGTTCTCATCTAGGCTTGGCTAGTGGCCTCCTTGAATCATCGGCTCCCTAGATAGATTTTTAATAATGGAACATGGGTAGTCACACTTAGGTATGCTAAGCAAGAATGCAAGATTCATTAGTCCATCAAAGCTGTAATCAAGCTAGCATGAAATAAGAAACTTGTACAATAGTTGTTAGCATAATGAAGAGATCCATCTTCATGTTCCATTAAAGCACTTGTTCTAAAGACAAGGCTCTAAGTGAGGCTCACATGAATCATATGGAAGGGGTACAAAGTATTTGCTAAGCATTGAACATAACTCATCTTCATTGGAGATAAAAGAGACTTGTAAATTGCAAGACAAAAAATAAAGCATCCAATGATTCATATGAGTTAGCAATCACCCAAGAATTAGTAGTTAGTAGTGTTAGAAGTTAGTTAGTCAAGTTAATGAGTTAGCTAGACATGGAAAGGAAGAACAAGCAACAATTCATTGTAGAAAGTAAATGCAAGAAAGTAAGAGCTTGAAGAAAAATACAATAGAACAAGAAAAGACTTGAGGAATGAAAGATTAATCCTTGTATTGAGTTATCACCTTCTTCAATTACAAAGATTTCTCACCCTCACTCTCTCTTTTCTGGTTTCTAGAAGGAGAAAATAAAAATTACACAAGAGACTAAAGAAAACCTAGAGAAACCCTAACAATTTCCCTAAACAAGAATGCTATTCTCTCCTTCTCAATTACAGAGGCCCTAGGGGTCTATTTATAGCCTTCCGGAGAAGAGGCCATCCCACCATAGCCGTTAGATCAAACGCTTGATCAATGGCTAAAGGATTGCCGCGGATCCGCGGCGAGAGCCGCGTTTTCGTGGCAGAATCTTGGCCGCTGCGCCAACGAATTCTCTGCCATTCTGTTATGCCTCGTGTGCCTAGCTGGATCTTCTAGAAAGTGGAGAATATGCTTTGGATCAGTCCAGATTTGGGCTTCCTTGTTGTGGGCTTCTAAATCCCTCTTTAATTTCTTTAAAAATCAAAAAAATTGGGCCTTCTCTCCATTTAATATTGGACCTGAAAAATAAGAGAGAAAAGCAATAAAAATCCCATTTTTATTAACATAAAGCTTAGTATGGTGGTATAAAATGATGCATAAATAAACTCCAATCACACCCCCATACCTAGCCTTTGCTCATCTCTGAGCTAAATAAGCAAAGAAAAAAATCCTAACTAAATTATTACACCACTTTCGTAGGTGACACGATTGCTCTGAGCTCGTGCAACAAGCCGTTAAACCTCTAGGCTACCCTAGAGGAGGAGTGTTATCTTCTGAGGATTTTCAGCGGATTGCACCCACAAAATCCCTAGAAAAAGAAAATGTTAGTGAAAAGAAAAGAAATTTTATGATCCATTTTTTTCCCAAGAATTTCGGTGATCTATCGGTTTCAGGTTACCCTAAACTTTTCCTTCTTTCTATAAGTTTCCATTCGAAGTTTTGTTTTCAACTTAGGTTAAGTTTCTAAGAATAGAGAGAGAACTGGATTTTGTATTAGGCCTAACATATATACATCTATATGTATGAGGAATTTTTCTTAGACTTTAGTTCATTTATTTACATATATATATAATAATAATTTTCTCTTTTTTATATATATATGTTTATTATATATTTACATTCCCTTAGCTTCATTAGGATTTCTAATTTACCCATGTAGCGAGCCTTTTACCGATGACTTCCACACCAGATGGTCTTAGGGCACCAGATGAAGATACATCCCTAAGGTCCAAGGACTCGAGTAAACTAGGCCACGAATGCTAAGAACTCAATCACCTTTAGGCGTGACTGGTCATGCTTCTTAAGGCACAACTGACCAGCTTAATTAGTGATCAAGTTTTTATTTTTAATTATTATTATCATTTTTTTCTCTTTTATATATCTTTTTATTTTTATATATGTATGTAAACAAAGTTACTAAGTTCTTGGTTAATCCCTCAACATGTAAATGTATATAGTGCTTAAGAAAAATTCAAAATCTAGCTATCTTTCTATTCTTTTCTTTCTTAACCTAAAGATCCAACAAAACTTCTTATTTCGACTTATATTAAGAAATCTTAGTTTAGAATTTCCTTAATTCCTAAGATCAAGTTAATTCTTTTCAAAAAATGGATCAAAGAATATATATATATATATATATATATATATATATATATTTTATAAATATATAAGAAAAGAAAAATCTAAAAATCTAAAAGAAAATCCTAGAAAAATCCTATGTTAGTATCTACCCTCCCATACCTATCTCATGCATTGTCCCCAATGTATGCAAGAAAATATATGCATGAAATAGGTAAAGAAAAGGTGTCACCCCCTCCTTCGGCTTGGACCAGCGGTGGTGCTAGGTCTGGCTGACTGCGAACGCCGCAGACCCTCCTCAATGCGGTCTAAGCGAGATGTCTGCTCCTCAACCTGTTTGCCTAGTCTAACCTGCCCCCGAAATATCTTCTTCATGCCTCGCCAAATGGTAGACATGAAGGCGCGTGAATCAGCTGGGGGGTCCTGCTGCTAAAAGGCCGGATCATCCTCATCCTCCAAAGGTTCCTCCGAAGAAGACTCAACCGGGGCATCTTCAGACTGGACACTTGGGGTCCAGACCGCATGAAGACAATTAATGTAAGCGCTAGTCGCCCTCTCTAGTGCAACAAACACCCTATCATACGAGTCAAAAACTGCATCTGGTAAGAAAGTCCTACACAGACAAGTGAGCAAAACTGGGTGAGAATATTTTGCACCGCGTGTGGGTGAGGAGTTGGTGATGATACTATGAAAGATGGTCTTGTTAATACAGATAGTGTGCTGCCGAGTCATGAGGTCGTGAATGATCTGCAACACTGGCCTATTGAAGGAGGTCGTGTGGTCAAGCTCTAATATGTTGCGTTGAATCCAGCGACCAACACAATGTATGTTTTTAAATGTAGTACTGGCTTTGAGCCCCCTATCTTGTTCTGCACAGCGAGCCCCCATGACAGTCATGTAATCGATTAATGGTAGGGGGTCGCGATGGTGTGGGTTGCTAGGTACGTGTGTGAATTCCTCCAACAAAGCAAGCGTGATAACAATGTCCCCAGTGGGCAGGTGCATCAAGAATTTGTATGTGTCAAAATTGATAGAGGCTTGATCATGGAATTATAGAAAAGCTTGACGAGCTCGGGACAATAGTAAGCCTCATGATCTGAATTATCATAAACTAATTCATATCAATCCCATGCACGAATACGATCTAAAAATATATGACCATAACCGTTAACATCGCTAAGAATCCCAGCAAAATCTTTTTCAGCGAAAATAAACGGTGCCATGATGAATAATATGAAGCAGAGGGAAGAGATACGCAAACCTCACCCGGATTACATGGGGGGAAACCTAAATTAGATTGCAGAGAGCAATCAGCAGTGGTAGCAGATGATCAGATGGTAGATCGGGAAACTTCAAACTACCGCGACAGCAGAGCAAGTTGGCGGCGCTCCAGAAGCTACCAAAGGGCCGCGGAAGCGCGGCAATGGCTGTGGAAACGTGACAGTTCAGAGGAAGTAGAGGTTCGGGAAAATTTAGGGGGCGGCACTGGCTGTTCTCGTTTCAGATCTGGGGTGGAAAGTAGGGTAAAGAAAGAAATAGGGGATAGAGGGTATATATAAGGGGCTGAGAAGGATGGAATCCCCAAATTGCCCTAGATGAAATTTAGAAATTTACAACCCTAGGGAAATTCAGGTTATTAAAAAGGAAAAGGAGTATATGAAGAGAAGAAAACCTAGGTGCTATTTAGCACCTAAGTCCATTTTTTTGTTTATTTATTTATTTATATATTTATTTTATTTTATTTATTTTTATTTTATTTTATTTACAAGGGAGGTCCCAAAATAATTTACAGGAGACACCGGGGAAAAGTGTAAAATGACGTGGTCACGTATAGACTGGGTCACAAAGACCCAGTTCAAGAATATTGTGTGACTTAGACTCTGTGGTGAAAAATGGCTTTAGACGTTGACCATTGACTTTGGAAGTGTTGCCACTCTTAGGATCATAAATTTTAATGGTACCATGAGGGGAGACATTCTGGACAACGTATGGGCCTGACCACCTGGTTTTCAGTTTACCAGGAAAAAGGTGGAGTCTAGAGTTATACAACAGAACTTTTTGTCCTGAGATAAAATTTTTCCTATGAATTGATTTATCATGGAAAAGCTTAGCTCTGTGTTTAGATATCCGAGCGTTATTGTATGCATCATTTCTTAACTCTTCTAACTCAGATATATGCAGCTTTCTCAAATCACTGACTTTGTCTAAGTCTAAATTCAGATGTTTTAGTTCCCACATAGCACGGTGCTTTAGCTCTACAGGCAAATGGTAGGGTTTTCTAAATATAACTCGATATGGAGACATACCGAGGATAGTCTTGTAGGCGGTCCGATATGCCCATAGGGCATCAACGAGTTTGATGGACCAGTCCTTACGATTTTGTTCGACAGTTTTCTCCAGTATCAGTTTAATTTGTCTGTTGGTGACTTCCACTTGCCTGTTCGTCTGAGGATGATAGGCTGTGGATAATTTATGAGAGAGAGTATTTCCGCATTAGGGCTTCAAAAGCCCGGTTGCAGAAATGACTCCCGTTGTCACTAATTATCGCACGGGGGGCTCCGAAGCGCAAAATGATGTTTTCACGTAAAAACTTGATGACAACTTGGTTGTCATTTGTCATAGTCAGAATAGCTTCAGCCCACTTAGAAATGTAGTCTACGACCACCAAAATGCATTGGTTGCCATAAGATAGAGGGAAGGGTCCCATGAAATCAATGCCCCTCAAATCAAAAATTTCTACCTTCAGGATTGGTGTAAGGGGCATCATGTCTCTACGTGTGATTCGACCCGTCATTTGACATCTGGCACAGAGCTTGCAGAAAGTATAAGCGTTATTAAAGAGAGTGGACCAGTAGAACCAACTCTGAAGGACTTTCTCAGCAGTCTTTCGTGGACCAAAGTGTCCACCGCAAGCTAACTCGTGACAAAATATGAAAACACTATGATGTTCATCCTCAGAAAGACATCTTCTAATTATCTGGTCTGGGCAATATTTGAATAATTGATTGGTAGAAAACAAGGTACAAGAAGTCTTTGCACAAGATTTAGGTATTTAAAGAGATGGTTCAATGTTTAGAGTTCACCTTTGGATCTTGTTTACTTCAAATATGTAATTGATATACCTTGTTCCAATCTTCCGCTATAGCATAAAGCTATACCGAGTCGAACCACAAGGAGAGCTAGCGTAGAAGCGTTACGATACACGTGAGAAAAGGAAACGAGAATTCTTCTCTTGCTTAAAAGAATGAATAAAATACAAAGAAATGAATGAAAGAGTGTATGGATATGTTCATGGTGGTAAGTGAAAACAAATCAAGAAGAGGTTTGTTGTATTCATACTAAAAGAAAAGAAAACTCTAGAAAAGATTGATTGAAATAAAACCATGACTAGCTAACCTTAACTACCTTGCTAAAGACTTACTAAACTCCGTGATAGTGATGCGTGCCTCATGTTGATTCATCGGCATGAATACGTCTTGCTTGTGGTCTAATTACTTTCTCACTTGGATGATGGGATTCATTCTTGGACTTGTCTTGTAGCCTCCATAGATGGTCATAGGCCTACAAATAGACTTTCACTAATGGAATCAAAAGAGCTACACTCAAGTGATGCAAATGAAGAACATACAACATTCACTAATGGAAGTAGTGAAGTTATACATCAAATAGCATATTGGTGCTTCCATCTCCATGTTCCATCAAGGCACTAGTTCGAAGACTAGGCTCCAAGTGAGGCACACATGAATCATATGGAGAATTACAACAAGATCTTGCCAAGAAATGAAAGAAACCCATCGGAGAAGAGAAAACCATACAAATTGCAAGATGAAGAAAAGCAATCACCCATGAGATAGAAGTTAGCAAGGTAGTAGTTAGCTAGTTCATGGAGAAAGAATTAGCTACACACCATTACAAAAGAAAAGCTAAACATGAATAAATTGCTAGAAAGTAAACAAAGCAAGTAAGGAAAGAAAACAAACTAGAATCAAGCTCAAGTAGAGTAGATGAGAATGGATCAATCCTTGTATAGCTCCAAGTTGTCACTCCTTGTTGATACAAGCTCTCTCTCTCATACAACTCTCTCTTGCAATGAAATCTAGGGAGAAGAAGATCATAGAGAGCTAAAAACCCTAAACAAAAACTATCAAAATACAAAATTATGAACTAAACTCTCTCTCTTCTCTGATCACTCTCAGCTCGCAGGTGAAGGTCCAGTATTTATAGCAGAAATGAGAAGCTTCGAGATCAAAGTTTGTTGCCACAAAATCCGGGGCTCAACGGCCAGGATCTTGCCGCGCCCATGCCGCGCCCCGCGGCAAGATCTGGGCCGTTGATCTGGATTTTTCTGTTGGAGTTTGTTGAGAGTTAGTTTGGCCACGTGGTATATCCAGAATCTTCATTTGTTGCGAGGATCTCTCTGGATCTGGATTGAGATTTGGCTTTATCTTTAATCTTTTAATTAATCACCTTAATTATTGCTAATTAAGGTAATTAATTGGCTAACTCTCCTTTAAGTATGTACCTGCAAATATGTAGAGAAGAGGAGTAAAAATCACTTATTTATTTGTAATATGCATGGGGATTATGATGTAAAATATGCAATATTGGATACTAATCACACCCCTACACTTATTCTTTTGCTCGTCCCGAGCAAAACAAAGAAAAGAAAAGAAAATCTAGACTAACAATTTATTTACACCACTTTCGCAGGTGACGCGATTGCACTGAGCATGTGCAACAAGCCTTTAAACCTCTAGGTTACCCTAGAGGAGGAGTGTTGTCTCCTGAGGGTTTTCAGCGGATTACACCCACAAAATCCATAAAGAAAGAAAACAAAAGTTAGTGTTTTGAAAACGCATTTTGAATAAGAGACATGTTTACGAACTATTTTCGCAAAAATATAAGTGATCCTAGGTCATAAGTCCACCTATAATTATTCTTTCTTAAACTTAGTATCCATGCAAGATCTTGTTTTTAATTAAGGTAAGAATTCAAAATTGGATTGAATATTTTTATCCTTCATAAAACCTAGATAGTATGCACACCGTGTAAGTGAAGATTTCTGGGATTTCAACTCCAACCATAATGCCATTTATTGATTTATACATATATATATATTTTTTTTCTTTTTCTTCCCTTAGTCTAGGCTTTCTAGTCTACCCTTGTAGCGAGCCTTTAACCGATGACTCCCAAACCAGACAGTCTTAGGGCACCAGATGAGAAAACATCCCTCGGGTTTAAGGTCTCGAGTAGAAAAGGCCACATAACTAAAGGGGATTATTTATTATCACCGTTAGGCGTGAATAATCATGCTTCTTGAGGCAGAATTATCCAGCTTAATAAGTGAGATCACTGTTAGGCGTGAGTAATCATGCTTCTTGAGGCACAATTTCCCAGCTTAATAAGTGATCTTTTATTTATAAATTTTTTTTCTTTTTCTCTCTTTTTTTTATATATATGGCATTTTTGGTCTTTGTTTCCATCCCAAGAAATGTGTAAGTGTAAAGTGCATATTATCTAAGGCAAAATTTCAAGATAAGAATATCTCACCAATTTTTCTTACTTAGCCTATAATTTCAAACAAGATCTATTATTTCAACTAGGTTTAAGATGTCATAATTAAGGCTTTCTTAATTCCTAAGATACATCTTAATTTTCTTAAAAATAGAACAAAACTTTGTCTCTTATTTCAAAAAGTTTTTATTTTTATATATTTTTTTATTTTTATTTAAAAGAAGTGTAAAATAAAGAAAATCTAAAAACTCTAAAAGAAGTGTAAAAGAAAGAAATTCTAAAAACTCTAAGTTAGTAAACCCTCCCCCACACTTATTTCATGCATTGTCCTCAATGCACTATAATATATGTATGCATGAAACAAAATGGAAGGGGAAGGAATTATTTACAAGGAATATACAAGTGTAACTCTCACCTGGGCTTTTGGTCGCTTTCCTCTGGCCCGTTTCCCATCGTTCCAATGTGTTCTCTTTCTTGAGCTCCATTGGGAAACGGTCTGAATTATTCTAACCCTAGGTGTTTCCAGTTTCAATTGATTGTTATTTTCATTCATACTCATTCCACCACATCGTTCACAAACAAAGTCCTTATCACCACTCTCACTCAGAATCTCATCACTTCCAATTTTAAGAAATTTTAACTCTTCTCCATATAATTCTTCAAAACTCAAATCAACATCCGGAAGTGGACAATCAGCTAATTTACCCCGAGTTGACTCATCTAAACACATGATCTCATCAGCAAACAAGTCTTCAAAAGATATATCAATTGGAGGTTCTTGAAGAGAATCACAGAATTGTGACTCATCTTTTGAATCCTCACAATTGTCCTCAATAAAGCTAACCTCAAATGTTTGATTTTTTGTTTTGTGAGGCTGTGTGTGGAAGACATTGTGTTCATGTGTCATGTTACCAAAAGTCAACCTCATTGATCCATTCCGGCAATTAATGATTGCATTTGCAGTAGCCAGGAATGGTCGTCCCAGAATGACAGGAATTTGTGCCCTTTGATTGGAATTTGACACTGGTTTTGTTTCAAGGACAACAAAGTCAACAGGATAAAAGAATTCTCCAACTTTGACAAGGACATCTTGAACTACCCCCTTGGGTGTAGTAACAGAGCGGTCAGCCAATTGGATGGTCATTTGGGTCGGGAGGAGATCACCTAACCCCAATTGTTGGTACACAGAGAAAGGTAGGAGATTAATGCTGGCCCCCAAATCAAGAAGTGCCCTATTTATTGTAGTCTGTCTTATGATGCATGAAATGGTGGGGCTCCCTGGGTCTTTGTATTTTACAGGGATTGGACCAGTGAGCAACTCATTAATGGATGATGCAAGGAAGACTTTTTTAGGGACTTGGGTCTTCCTCTTCTTGGTGCACATTTCCTTCAAAAATTTGGCATATGATGGCACTTGTTGAATGGCATCAAGGAGAGGGACATTGATTTGGACCTTATTGAATGTTTCTTTTATCTTCTCCATGTGAGCATTTGACTTGTTATTTAGAAGCCTATTTGGATATGGTACTCTAGGCTTATAAGGTTGCTCATCTTCCTTTTCTTTCCCCTTGGCTTGAGATGTGGATGGCTCTGCACTAGAGGATGGTTTGTCAAAAGTTGGTTGTATTGGGACATGAGGTGTTAGCTTTGGTACTGGATGAGATTGTGAACTAGAAACCTTATTGTCAACTTGTTTACCAGATCTCAGGGTATGAATGGCATGACAGTGACTGGGTCCTGAATTTTCAACTTTGGGATTTAGCAATGGCTGATTTGGGAACAAATTTCTTTGATTCTCAGCCAATTGCCCAATTTGGACCTTCATTTCATTCAACTCCTGCTGCTGGTTTTTTGTTAAGGTTTCTATCATTTGTTTCAACTCAGATATTTCGGAATTATTTTGGGGTGGATGTTGAGGATATGGAGATTGGAATTGTGATTGGTAGAATGGTGGAGGATTCTGATAAGACTGATATGACTGTGGTGGACTTTGAGATGGATGAACATACAGTGAATTCTGATCGAAACTGGATGGATGAAACTGAGCATTGTACAGATGTGGAAGTGGTGGCATATGATGCTCAGGACCAGACTGACTCCATGAAAAATTTGGATGGTTCTGCCATCCTGAATTGTAAGTGCTGGAGTATGGATGATTATTGGGTCTGGTCAATACTGCATTCATTTTCTCCTGAAATGATTGTGGCTGATATAATGGACACTCCTCAACAACATGGCTAAGGTCATGACAGTTGGTGCAACCTGGTCCAATCAAAGGCAATGGGTTGACCTGGTTGACCACAGAATTCCCTTTTGACTCAAGCAACTCTATCCTCTTCATTAATTGTGTGATCTTGGTTTCTGCAGCTAGAGAGGATTCTTTGGAGTGTGTACCAGTTCTGGAAGTGGTGGGAGTCGGTCTATCAGGGCATGACTCCCACTGAATAGTTTTCTCAGCTAGGGTTTCAAAGAGATCCCACCCCTGATGTTCATCTTTTTTCAAGAATTCCCCTTGGCACGTGGATTCTAAAAGTGTTTTCGTTTGGTAATCTAATCCATCATAGATAATCTGGCATAGACGCCATTTCTCTATGCCGTGATGGGGACACAGGGCAAGAAGGTCTTTGAAACGCTCAAGATACTTCCAGAAAGGTTCATTTGTTTCCTGCTTGAATTGCATTATGTTTTTTCTCATGAGGGCTGTTTTGTGGATAGGATAGAATTTCTTAAGAAAGACTTTAACAAAATCCTCCCATAAAGATATGGAACTGACTGGAAGATTATAAAGCCATTTCTTAGCTAAATCCTTAAGTGCAAACGGTATGAACCGTAACCTAACAGCATCCTCAGACAGTTGGGAAATTCTCATCATTTGGCATACCTCTTCAAACTCACGAATAAAGAGGTACGCATCCTCAGACTCAAGACCATGGAAATGGGGAAGTGTACTAATGAATTGTGGTTTCAGCTCAAAATTGTTTCCATTAGGCTCGGGGAGAAGAATGCATGAAGGAATGGAGGTGCGAATCGGATAAAATCGATCCTGAAGTGAGACGTTGTTGGTCATGATGTGAAGTGGTTGTGTAAGTGCAAGTGTAGAATTAGGATCACAAAACCACTATTGTATATACAATCACAAACAACGTGCACCGATCACACCAGAGAAAAAGAAAAATAACAAACAACAAAAGAAAAAATCAATCCAAGCTTGTCTAGATTTTCTGGTCCTAGATGACTCCTAAATAGACTGTCCACAGGAGGTTTGGTGTAGACTCTGACTATAAGCAAATCAGCCAGGGAAGGGTAAGGTTGGTGGGAGGTTTTCCGTCCGAAGACGTTCCTTAATTAAGTAACCAGCAACCTTCGGGCTTTCGGCCCTCAACCCCTTTCCTAGACACTGATTTTACAGAAGTCAATTTCCAACACTTTTCCCCCTTAGGAAAATCTCCTAAGTGAGTCCGGATGTCCCTAGGGCCAACGTCTATCAAATTTTATTTACAAGCTTGGGATTGTGAGTGCTTGGGAGAATGATTTCCGGGCTAAGGAAAGGGTAATGACCTCCCCCACCTTATTTTATTTACAGGTATTGCCCTTAAAATTGATTGTGCAAGTGTACGATATAGAAACAAACAAGGTTCACTCCAAGTAAGATAAATCAAACAAAGAGTGAGTCCTAGTCTATATGCAATGAATTACGTACCTTGTCCCCCGCACTCTTCAACAGTAAATGTAAAGTAATTGAAAGACACGTGCCTATAATGCAAGATGTCTAAACAATTTTTATCAATTTACACCAAATTTTTACTGTTGATTAGCAAATATCAGGTGAAGAATACAAGATTTCAGATATATCAGCAGCAGTATTTTGCAGAGATCAAAGCCCTGCAGAAAATAGATTAGTAGTGAACTCCAAAGTGCCGCGTTCCCACGGCAAAATGCCGCGGCTACGCGGCAATTTGGAGGGATCCTGGGCTCTGCTTTCTTGAGCAGAGTCCCAGGTCCACTTGTATGTTACTGCAATGAATATTTTCCTGTTGTCTTCTCCTGTACCTGCAACAGAGAAGAAGTATCGTTTAGTTTCTCACTTTTAAAGCAAATACCGTCGCTCTCCCCGGCAACGGCGCCAAAAATTGATTTGGTAAAACCAAAGGTACAAGAAGTCTTTGCACAAGATTTAGGTATTTAAAGAGATGGTTCAATGTTTAGAGTTCACCTTTGGATCTTGTTTACTTCAAATATGTAATTGATATACCTTGTTCCAATCTTCCGCTATAGCATAAAGCTATACCGAGTCGAACCACAAGGAGAGCTAGCGTAGAAGCGTTACGATACACGTGAGAAAAGGAAACGAGAATTCTTCTCTTGCTTAAAAGAATGAATAAAATACAAAGAAATGAATGAAAGAGTGTATGGATATGTTCATGGTGGTAAGTGAAAACAAATCAAGAAGAGGTTTGTTGTATTCATACTAAAAGAAAAGAAAACTCTAGAAAAGATTGATTAAAATAAAACCATGACTAGCTAACCTTAACTACCTTGCTAAAGACTTACTAAACTCCGTGATAGTGATGCGTGCCTCATGTTGATTCATCGGCATGAATACGTCTTGCTTGTGGTCTAATTACTTTCTCACTTGGATGATGGGGATTCATTCTTGGACTTGTCTTGTAGCCTCCATAGATGGTCATAGGCCTACAAATAGACTTTCACTAATGGAATCAAAAGAGCTACACTCAAGTGATGCAAATGAAGAACATACAACATTCACTAATGGAAGTAGTGAAGTTATACATCAAATAGCATATTGGTGCTTCCATCTCCATGTTCCATCAAGGCACTAGTTCGAAGACTAGGCTCCAAGTGAGGCACACATGAATCATATGGAGAATTACAACAAGATCTTGCCAAGAAATGAAAGAAACCCATCGGAGAAGAGAAAACCATACAAATTGCAAGATGAAGAAAAGCAATCACCCATGAGATAGAAGTTAGCAAGGTAGTAGTTAGCTAGTTCATGGAGAAAGAATTAGCTACACACCATTACAAAAGAAAAGCTAAACATGAATAAATTGCTAGAAAGTAAACAAAGCAAGTAAGGAAAGAAAACAAACTAGAATCAAGCTCAAGTAGAGTAGATGAGAATGGATCAATCCTTGTATAGCTCCAAGTTGTCACTCCTTGTTGATACAAGCTCTCTCTCTCATACAACTCTCTCTTGCAATGAAATCTAGGGAGAAGAAGATCATAGAGAGCTAAAAACCCTAAACAAAAACTATCAAAATACAAAATTATGAACTAAACTCTCTCTCTTCTCTGATCACTCTCAGCTCGCAGGTGAAGGTCCAGTATTTATAGCAGAAATGAGAAGCTTCGAGATCAAAGTTTGTTGCCACAAAATCCGGGGCTCAACGGCCAGGATCTTGCCGCGCCCATGCCGCGCCCCGCGGCAAGATCTGGGCCGTTGATCTGGATTTTTCTGTTGGAGTTTGTTGAGAGTTAGTTTGGCCACGTGGTATATCCAGAATCTTCATTTGTTGCGAGGATCTCTCTGGATCTGGATTGAGATTTGGCTTTATCTTTAATCTTTTAATTAATCACCTTAATTATTGCTAATTAAGGTAATTAATTGGCTAACTCTCCTTTAAGTATGTACCTGCAAATATGTAGAGAAGAGGAGTAAAAATCACTTATTTATTTGTAATATGCATGGGGATTATGATGTAAAATATGCAATATTGGATACTAATCAATAAATACGGTTCATCCTAAAAGAAAAATCGTATTTGTCTCATAAAGTGATGCTTGTCCTAACCTGACCAATTTGAAAGTGTTCGCCTGGTTGCAAGGTAGTTGGCTATATCAGTATACCAGGCCTCTTTGCACATCGTGAAGATGTGTTCGCCAGAAAAGTTTTCATTGATAGGTATAGTCTCAATTGGTACATTTGGAATTCTCGAAAGGTGATCTGTCACCACATTCTCAACGCCCTTTTTGTATTTAATTTTCAAATCAAACTCTTGCAAAAGAAGTATCCATCGAATCAGTCTAGCCTTTGCATCATTCTTTTGCATCAAGTATCTAAGAGTGGAGTGACCAGTGAAAATCGTTGTCCTAGACCCTAGTAGGTATTGGCAAAACTTCTCCAACATAAACACAACTGCTAAAAATTCGTTTTCAGTCATTGTATAATTTAGTTGGGCTTCATTAAGCGTCCTACTAGCATAATCACGTGTTGCCTTTTATCAGTACGCGGTCTGAGAACAGTGCCTATGGCATAATCAGAGGCATCACACATGATTTCAAAAGGACTAGTCCAATCAGGCGCTGAGATTATTAGCACCGAGACAAGTCTGTGCTTAAGCTCCTCCCAAGCTTGTAGGTACTCTTCATCAAAATTGAAGGGCACATCTTTTCCTAAGAGATTCATTAAAGGTCTAGCAATTTTGCTAAACCCCTGAATAAATCTTCTATAGAAGCCAGCTTGTCCTAGAAATGATCTAATATCTTTTAAGCATTTTGGCCCAGGGTGTACTTCCACTTTGATCAATCAACCTCAATTCCTTTGTTTGAAACTTCGTGCCCTAGGATAATTCCTTGCTTGACCATAAAGTGACACTTCTCCCAGTTGAGTGTTAAGTTTTTCTCCATGCATCGTTGTAAAACCAGCTTAAGATGGTGCAAATATTGTTCAAAGGAATTGCCATAAATAGAGAAATCATTCATGAAAATCTCTAAAAAATCTTTCCACTATGTCGGAAAAAAGACTAAGCATGCAACGTTGAAACGTTGCGGGAGCATTGCATAGGCCGAAGGGCATTCTTCGGTATGCAAATGTTCCAAAGGGACAGGTGAAAGTAGTCTTGTCTTGATCCTCAGGAGCGATAGGGATTTGATTGTATCTTGAATATCCATCTAGGAAACGGTAATACTCATGTCCATCTAGTCTCTCGAGCATTTGATCTATGAACGGAAGGGGGAAGTGGTCTTTACATGTGGCAACGTTTAATTTTCGGTAACCAATACAGACTCGAATCTTCGTTGGAAGACGAGTTTGCACTAATTCTTTCTTATCATTTTCTACCACAGTAAACCCTACCTTCTTTGGCACAGTGTGGACTGGACTAACTCATTGGCTATTGGATATGGGATAGATAATCCCATTGTCTAATAGCTTCAAAATCTCAGCTCTGACAGCCTCCTGCATGATCGGGTTTAGTCTACGTTGTGGATCACGTTTTGATTTTGCATCTTCCGTCAAATGAATCCGGTGTTGCATAATGCATGGACTGATCCCCTTTATATCAGCCATGGTCCAACCAATGGCTTCTCAATTTTTCCTTAACACCGAAAGAAGATCCTCTTCTTGTTGTTCCGTAAGATGGGACGCAATTATCACGGGGAATGCTTTCTTTTCACCCAAGTACTGGTACTTGAGATGACTAGGAAGAACCTTAAGCTCGGAAGAGGGAATCTAATCTATCAATGGTTGTTCCTTGTGTAAGGGAAGGATAGGGGTGGCATTTGTTGCCTACTCCACTGTGGATTCGATGATTTGATCAAGGTTGAAGTCATCAGACTCCAATTCAAATTCTCTATCAGACTCATATTCAATCTCCATATCATGTTCACTTGTTAATCCTTCGATTAAGTTCACTTCAAATGACTCATTATCCAAATCTCGAGGTTGTTTTCTCAGGTGAAAAACGTTTACCTCTTTTGTCATATCTCCAAAAGTTAGACGCATCGATCCATTCCTACAGTTGATGATTGCATTTGCGGTGGCTAGGAAGGGTCGTCCTAGAATAACAGGGGTCTGAGCTTTGGGATTGTGTACGGGTTGTGTCTCTAGAATAATGAAATCCATGGGGTAAATGAATTCCCCGACCCGTATGAGAACATCTGTAATCTCCCCCTTGGGAATCTTTACCGATCGATCAACTATTTGTATAGTAACTCTGGTTGGACGGAGGTCGCCCAACCCGAGTTGCTGATACACAGAGAAAGGAAGAAGATTGATGCTGGCTCCTAGATCAAGTAACGCCCTGTTTATCATGGTCTGTCCTATTATACAGGAAATGGTTGGACTCCCTGGGTCTTTGTATTTCACAGGAATGGGCCCAGTTAGCAACTCACTTATGTTTGAAGCAAGGAAGAACTTCTTGGGACATTTGCTTTCCTTTTCTTAGTGACATATCTTTTAAGAACTTGAAATATGAGGGGACTTGTTGTATGGCATCAAGAAGGGGCACATTGATCTGGACCTGATTAAACATTTCTCTAATCTTCTCCATTTGAGCATTAGTCTTTTGATTTGTTAGCCTATTAGGGAATAGTACAATAGGCTTTTATGGTTGCTCATCTATTTTGTCTTTGTTATTGGACTTGGAGGTTGACGATTGTGAACTTGAAGATAGATCATTTTGAGTTGGTGGTACAAGAACAGGAGGTGTTGACACTGATTATTAGGAATAGGATGACTAGAAATCTGATTGTCTATCTGCTTTCCAGATCTCAAAATATGAACAGTATTGCATTGACTTTGACCTATGTCTTTAGCTTCATGGATAGGGAGGGGTTCTTAGGATTGGGCAATAGCTGACTTGGCAGTGTTCCCTTTTGTCTTTCATTTAATGAGTTAACTAGTTGACCTATCTTAACCTCTAACCTATTGATAGCCTGGTGGTGGTTGTTCATCATTGAGGCCTGGGTTTTGGATAAGGTTTCAATCATTCTTTCCAAATCTGACAATTTTTATTTGGATGATTTGTGTTTGTTGTTGCTGGTATGTGGGCTAGAAGTTATATTGGAAGCTTGATTGGAAATTTGGTGGATTATGGTGGAAACTGGGTTGATGAGACTGAGCAGGATATTGGTGTGGAAATGGTTGTCTTGGTTGCTCATGACCAGACTGACTCCATGAGAAATTTGGATGGTTCCTCCATCCTGGGTTGTATGCTTTAGAGTACAGATTGTAGTTGGGTCTGGTGTATGCTGCATTCATATTATCAGGGTACATTTGAGCTTGGTAGACAGGACACTCCTTAAACAGGTGGTTAAGAGCATGGCAGTAGGTACAATCCGGATTGATCAGAGGTGGGGTTTACCTGATTCACAGAATTCGATTTCCTAGACTCGAGCAGTTATAGCGTTTTTATCAATTGTGTTATCTTTGCCTCGGCAGCTATAGAATTCAATTGAATGCATACCAATTCTGAAAGTGGTGGGATTGGTTTTCTCAGGGTAAGACTCCCACTGAATGATTTTTTCTGCTGAAGCTTCAATGAGGTCTCAACCATGGTTCTCATCTTTCTTCAAAAATTTCCCTTGACACATAGTCTCAAGGAGTGTCTTAGTTTGGTAGTCTAGTCCGTCATAGAGAATTTGGCACTGCCACTACTTCTCTATGCCGTGATGAGGACATTGGCTAGTAAATCTTTAAACCGTTCAAAATACTTCAAAATGGTTCACTTGATTCCTGCTAAACTGCATTATATTTTTTCTGATGAGGGCCGTTTTATGAATGGGATAGAACTTCTTAAGAAAGACTTTGACAAAATCATCTCATGAAAAGATAGAACTGGCAGGCAGATTATATAGCCATTTCTTGGCTATATCTTTAAGCACAAAGAGAATGAACTTATTCTAATAGCGTCTTTCCCCAGTTGGGGAATTCTCATCATCAAACACACTTCTTCAAACTCACGAATGAAGAAATATGCGTCCTCGGATTCTAGGCCATGAAACCTAGGGAGTGTATTTATAAATTGTGATTTAAGCTCAAAATTATTTCCATTTGCCTCGGGTAAAAGAATGCATGAAGGAAGTGAAGTGCGAATGGGGTAGAACTTGTCTTGGAGAGAAGTATTGTTAGCCATGATTGGATTGTGTCAGGAAGTGGTGTTTGTGCAAGTGTAGAATTCCTAACAAGTCTTGCTGAAATTGGATTCCGGTACCACTCTTGCATGCACAATCACAGACAACGTTCACCAAGCAATCAAGAGAAAAAAGAAGAAAATAATAAACAAGAAAAAAGAAAAACAATCACAAGCTATCTAGGATACCTGGACCTAGACAACTCCTAACTGTTCGATAAACCGAAGAAGGTTATTGCTCGAGTCAGACCACAGCTAATCAGCCAGGTAGGGGTAAAATATGGTGGGGGTATCCGTGCGTAAGCAACGGGCCTTAGTTACGCCAAACCATAGTATCTTTGAGGCTTGACCTCTTAATCCCCAACCTTAGACACTGATTTGACTGGAGTATGAATCAAAAATAATTTCTAACCTCAGTTGATCTCTTATCGAGTCCGGATGTCCCTAGGGCCAACGTCTATCAATTTTTATTAAAAAGCTTGGGATTATGAGGCTTGGAATGTGATTTTTGGGCCAAGAAAGGGTGATTAAATTCCCACCTTATCTTGTTATTGGGGCGGTGCCCTTAAGATCGATTTGTGCAAGTGTACAATATATGCAAACAAGATTCACTCAAAGCGATGTAAATCAACCAAGAGATGAGTCCTATTCTAAATGTAATGCGAACGTACCTTGCTCCAGCACTCTTCAACAGTAAAGTAAATGAATTGAAAAGACACGTGCCTAAAATGTAAACGTCTAATCAATTTTTAAACTTTTCAACAAATATTTACTGTTGGTCTATTAGCAGGCTCCTGGTGATGGCATACAAGAAATAAAATTTGCAGCAAGCTATATTTTTGCAAAGCAAGCAGCCCTGCACAAAACCAGTCAGTAGTGAACTCCTCCTTGCTGCGGCTCCGTGGCCAAAGCCGAGAAAACGCGACAATTCAGAGGGTACTTGGTCTCTGCTTTCTAAAGCAGAGGCCCAAGATCACTTATATGTTACTGCAAGTCTTCTTTTCTGTTTCCCTAACCTGTAACCTGCAACAGAGAAGAAAAATTCATTTTAATTCAAAAACTCAATAAAAAACCGTTACCCTCCCCGACAACGGCACCAAAAATTGTTCGGAGGGAGTAATTGTATTAAGAGAGGGTTAGAGTAAACCATTGATGTCTGTGTACTGATGATCAAAAAATCCGAATGTATATGAAGGTTTACTTTACTCCTTCCGAATCACCGTTCGTAGCACAAGCTATGACGGGTCGTATCCGCAGGGAGGGTTAGCAATAGAAACATTCAAGGTTTTTATATTGAGATTTTCGAGAAGAAAAAAAAAATGAAAGTTCTTTGTTTAAAGAATGAAAAACAAAATGAAGTGAAAAAGAGTGAAAAATCTTTGTAGGTTTTTGTAAAGAAAAAGGAAAACGGACTGAAAGATGGTATAAAAAAACGGTGATGTTTAAAAAGAGAACGTTTTAGAAAAGGGTTTTGAAGTACGATAGAAAGAAAAGCAATGACTAACTAGCATTCTACACTACTAACTTACTACTCTCATTGGGTGATGCATGCCTCATGTTGATTCATCGGCAATAGTATATCTTGCTTTGTCAAGTCGATGTGTTGTCCCATGTCGAGGATGTGTTCTAATCTAGGCTTGGCTAGTGGCCTGCTTGAATCATCGACTCCCTAAATAGATTTTCAATAATGGAACATGGGTAGTCTCACTTAGGTATGCTAAGCAAGAATGCAAGATCATTAGTCCATCAAAGCTATAATCAAGCTAGCATGAAATAAGAAACTTGTACAATAGTTGTTAGCATAATGAAGTGATCCATCTTCATGTTCCATCAAGGCACTTGTTCTAAAGACAAGGCTCTAAGTGAGGCTCACATGAATCATATGGTAGGGGTACAAAGCATTTACTAAGAATTGAACATAACTCATCTTCATTGGGGATAAAAGAGACTTGTAAATTGTAAGACTAAAAATAAAGCATCCAATGATTCATATGAGTTAGCAATCACCCAAGAGTTACTAGTTAGTAGTGTTAGAAGTTAGTTAGTCATGTTAATGAGTTAGCTAGACATGAAAAGGAAGAACAAGCAACAATTCATTGTAGAAAGTAAATGCAAGAAAGTAAGAGCTTGAAGAAAAATGCAATAGAACAAGAAAAGACTTGAGGAATGAAAGATTAATCCTTGTATTATGTTGTCACCTTCTTCAATTATAAAGATTTCTCACCCTCCCTCTCTCTTTTCTGGATTCTAGAAGGAGAAAATGAAAATTACACATGAGACTAAAGAAAACCTAGAGAAACCCTAACAATTTCCCTAAACAAGAATACTATTCTCTCCTTCTCGATTACAGAGGCCCTAGGGGTCTATTTATAGCCTTCAGGAGAAGAGGTCATCTCACCACAGCCGTTGGATCAAACGCTTGATCAACGGCCAAAGGACTGCTGCGGATCCGCGGCGAGAGCTACATTTCGGCGGCAGAATCTTGGCCGTTGCGCCAATGAATTCTCTGCCATTCTGTTATGCCTCGTGTGCCCAGCTGGATCTTCTAGAAAGTGGAGAATATGCTTTGGATCAGTCCAGATTTAGGCTTCCTTGTTATGGGCTTCTAAATTCCTCTTTAATTTCTTTAAAAATCACAAAAATTGGGCCTTCTTCTCCATTTAATATTGGACCTGAAAAATAAGAGAGAAAGTAATAAAAATCTCATTTTTATTAACATAAAGCATAGTATGTGGTATAAAATGATGCATAAATGAACTCCAATCACCATGTCATGTGCCTTGAGCAACCACTATCAAGATATCACCGCTCCCTACGTCTTTGAGCTTTGGAGTGTACCTACATCATGTAACATATTTGTTGACTTCTGTACCCAAATTCTTGGGTCCTTTAATGTTAGCATTATGAATCCAAACATGATTATTTGAGGCATTTATTCTATCAAAACAAATTTAGTCAAGTGACCCTTTCGGCCACAATAAGTGCATGCATAAATTTTATCATACATGAATGTATGATGAGTGTGTGGTGTGTGAACATGTTTGGTTTGAGTTGTGTGTTTAGCATGTTGTGAGTGCAAATGTTGTGACTTATGAGTATGGGTATGTGTAGCAAGAGTTTGTTTCTTTGGATATGTTTCTTAGGAAACATAGCCTCCAATCTAGATTTGTCAAAATCACATTTCTTTAAAACTTCTCCTAAAGAGTTAATTTTATTCTTTAGGATAGAAATCTCATCTTTATCTATTTGTGAAAATTTAGCTTTACAAGAAATATTATAACCATCAAAATCTTTTTGAGTAGAAGTAAGAGTTGAAAACAAATCATTCTTTTCTTTTGTGAGTATGAAAATTTTATGGTTAAGAGTTTCATTTTTCTTTTTCATTTTTAATATTTCTTTTTAAGAAAATCATAATTGTGAGATAATTCTTCAAAATCTTCTCCTAATTCATCCATGGATAATTCACAATCGTCAATAGATGATTCGGGGGTTACCTTATTTGTGTTATCATTTGCCATGAAACATGTGTGAGCCGTGTCAACTTCTTCGTCGAATTCACTCTCTGAATCCCATGTAGCCTTTAAAGACTTCTTCTTTAGGGCTTCTTGGAGGTGGAGGGTTTGCTCTTATTTTTCGGACATTCCACAACGATGTGCCCCGGCTTCCGGCAATTGAAACAAATGATCTTCTTTTCTTTCTTTCCTTCCCATCTTCTTCTATTATAAAATTTTGCTTTATTGTGCATTCTCCGAACATTCTTCACAAGAAGAGAGAGATCTTCATCATCCTCTTCTTCATCATCTTTGTCAGAGAAGGTGGAAGAGCTTTTGAAAGTGATTGCTTTCTTCTTTAGAGGAGTCATCTCTTCTCTAGCCTTTCTTTCCATCTTATGGGTCTTAAGGTTGCCTACAAGACCAATGAGCTCCATTTCCTCCTTGTCATTAAGCTCCTTCAAGGTTGTAGCTTTCACTTCCCAAGATGATGGGAGTGCACGAATGATCTTCCTCACCTTTTGATCGTTGTCAATGTCGTCACCTAAGGAAGCAAGATTGTTAGTTATTTTTATAAATTTTGTAACCATATCATCAATGGACTCATTTTCTTGCATGGTAAATTTTTCATATTGGGAACATAAGAGGTCAATTTTAGCCCTCTTTACTTGTGATGTTCCTTCATGAGTGACTAAAAGGTGAACCCAAATCTTATATACGGATTTTCAGTGTATGACTCTAGCAATGTCCTCACATTAAGAGCTTGAAGCAAGGCATAGTGTGCCCTTATATTTGCGTCAAACTCTTTCGTAGCAATATCAGACCAAGTGTCCTCATCGCCGAGGGGTGCGCTAAAGGGTTTAGTCACCGCTTTTGCTACCCAGCTTCCGAAGGATTGCAAAAACACGGTCATCTTAACCTTCCATATGGGAAAGTTAAGGCCATCAAATTTGGGTGGGGTTAATACCTTTGGCCATCTTTACTAATGTGTATGAGGATGAAATATGAAAAAGATGATTAGCAATTAAGGGTCTCTCTAAGGTTGTTAAGCCAAGAAACTAGAGACCAAAGCTCTGATACCAATTGAAAAACACCTAGGGGGTGAATATGTGCTCATGCTAATCAAATGCACTTTAAAACTAGTTGAGATGAAAAACGCAAGCGGTCATTCAAAATAAGAAATTAAAGTCGAATTCCCAGTGAAGGGCTCTAAAACTTCTCCTCTTTAATTCCTCTAGATGATGAGTTGAGATGCTTAATTGCTTCCTTGTTGATATGAGTATAGATCGAAAATGTTAGAAGATGAAATGAATGCAATATTAAAAAACAAGACAAATAGTATCACAAGTATAAAAATGTAAAGCAACAAAGAGCAAGAAGAAATCAATCACAAACACAAGAAAATTTGTTTCGAGATTCGAGCCACTGCTCTACGTCCCCGCCTTCACCACTATGAAGAATTTTCACTATATCCACAAAAGGAACTTCCACACAGGAACCTTACACCTAAGGGATTATAACTTGGTCTAATCAAGATCGGAGTACCCAACTCTAATAATACTATCCTCCACACAAGAGGAACCACAACTCAAAGGAATATAAGTCACTTGGTGATTTAGGAAGACCACAAGCACTCTCTTACAACTTCTTATAGAGTGGAATATGATTGTAGGCTCAAGAAGCTAAGTGAGAGAAAAAAATCAGTTGAAGAGATTTTGAAGACTTAAAAACCAACTGAAAAGCTTTTGAAAAAGAAGAACTTAGAAATAGAAAGCAATGGGACACTTATCTCTTAAAAATACTTAAAACTTGGATATTTTTCTTATAGAAAACCAAAACCAATGACCTCTATTTACGGGCAAAGGATAAATAACATTCATAAGTGATACTAGCTCATTAGGGGTGAGTTTAATCACTTGGAAATAAAAAATAGCCGTTGGAATCCATAAAAAATAAAACAGATCCAAAATAGAGCTGTTGTGTTAGTCTGGACGTCTACCGGTCGACCAGCATGTCACTAAAAATATAGTTTTGGCTCTGGTCGACCGCCTGATCGACCGCAGGTCATTTTAAAAAGAAAATTTGAACTGCCGGTCAATTGGGCTGGTCGACCGGCACAAACAGAGAGTAAGGCCCATACAGTCGGTCGACCGACAAACATGCACGCCCATGGCCAAAAGGCCCGGTCGACTGACCGGTCGACCGTTTTGGCCTAAAACAGCTACAGTCGACATGTAGGTCGACCGTTATGGCCTGAAATAGATTTAAAACAGAATTTTGAACTTTGAAATATTTTTAAAATATTTTGAATTAGTTTGAGGGTTATGTAGCATAGTATAGGAGATAAAATACATGTTCTAAACTTGATATAAAAATTTGAAAAATTATGAAATATGTATTAATACCAAACATGCAACAAACCAATACTACTCAAAACTTGTATTTTTGAAAAGTGTATTTTTTTGTATGTAACTTCTTGAGCACATCTATCATATCCTTTCTCTTTAATATACTGAAATCTTACAAGGGTCTAGGTGACTACAAGATCTTCAATCGGGTTTTTCCATTTGCATCGTTGAATTACTTGAATTCTTGAACCCGTATTTGAATCATCTTGAGTCAACACCAACTTCCTTTAGGGGAAGAAACTTCTTGAATCTTTAGAACCCTGAAATAATCTTAAACACTTAAATTTGATTAGTACAAATAACTATATATGTTTTGTGATCATCAAAACTCTAAAACTGGGTAATTGTAACCTTAGGCCAAAATATGATTGTTTGAGTAGTGCTCAATCGGTGGGTAGGAATCCCCAAATGTTGCATGACCCTGCGGGGCATGATGCTCAATGTGGATCCTAGATCAACCTGAATGCGACTCACTTCTGGTGATCCAATGTACCCTGTGTAATACAGGGGTCTGTCATGTTTTCCTTTAACTTGTATATCTTCTGGGGTGAAGGTTTTGCAGGAAAACTGCTTTGAGATATGGTGGCAATGGTTGTCGTCTTTCTCTTTACATATAGCAGGAACCTGGGTTTGAAAATCTATGCATCCGCTAATGCTTCTCTTAGAGTATCTCTTATAGACTTGGAAAGCCTTAGGAGCTCATAGAGAGTGACTCGAGCAGAATGTTGGCTAGTTGAGCCAAGACATCAAAACGGAAGAGAGTTAATGGTCTCGCACTGCTTTTCGGAAAAGTTTTGACATATCGAATCTCTTTCTGCTTTTTTACGGATCGCCTTATGGACTTCTCGATTACATCCTCAGTTGGCTGTGGGGAGTTTACTATCAGCTCATCGTACTATTTCAGGTACTGCTTGTCGGATTGAGTCTTTGATGTGGGAGGTGTACCTGTATCAACAGCAAAGGCGGACTCTCGTCTCCCAAACTAGTAAGGGAGGCAATATCTTCCTCAATTTCTCTTGTAGAGATACTCACCACATTGCTGGAGAACATTTTGGCCTTGCTTTTGGAGTTCCTATTTGTGACGGTCGTCCACTGCTGGCTTTGAACAATGTCAGGGTGGACCCACATTATTTTCCCTCAAGGAGTAGGCGCTGGAATGACACCTTTCTCTTTTCGATTGTGAGGATCAGTATTGATCACCCTTAGTTCCCCTTTATGAATGGGATTCACTCCGATTGGTGCTAGTGGGAGATTTCGTCCAAATTGAATAGGTGACATAGCTGTCATGTTGGCGGTCACCTTCTTCTGTTCTGGACGAAGTTTCAACATCTCTGCATCGATCAGAGCCTGAAGGACATCTTTAAAGATGTAGCAGTTCTTGCTAGGGTGCCCAACATCCTTTGATATAAGCAGTAGTTAGGATCATCAGTCTTCTCCACCTCTTCAGGGCATCTGATCTTCGAAAGTTTGAGTCTGTTACTCTTTTGGAGTAACTTAAATAGAGAGACTACATGCTCATCCTTGAAGAAATATGATTTATTAGCACGTGCCTGGCGGGAAGCCATTCCTCCTCTGAATGACTGGGTCTTTGAAGGTGACTTGACTTCTGTTGTTAGAGTATCTCTTCTTCTGGGTTGAAAAGATGACTCTAGTGCATGTCGCATTGACTTGTCAGGTCTCAGTTTGCTGTCTTTTTCCTCAGCCTTGACCCTGGCGACAATCTCTTTTGTATGTTCGCCTTGTAGCACCAACTGCTTCCAAGTGAGACATTTTGCTTCTCCTATTTGAGCGAGTAGAGAAGTTTGCAGATTATGACGACACATCTCAATTAGTGTCGACTGGGTCATGCCGCTAGGACAACAGAGTGCCATGCTCTGAAATCTCTCGAGGAAAGTTTTAATAGACTCTTTTTTCTTCTGCTTGGCTATAAGGAGAGTTGGCACAGAAATTTTTGTATCGTCTTCAAAGAAATGAGCTAGAAATAGCTTCTCTAGGACAGTTCATGTCTTAATTGAGCTGACAGTAAGTTTCATGAACCATTCAAAGGCGACTCCTTTAAGAGTATCAATGAATAAACGAGGCATAATGGCATCATTCGATACTACATTCCCAGTTTGAAATTTAAAATAGTATATGTGTTGTTTCGGCGACCCTTTAACGTCGAAAGTATTATGGGTTGGTGCCTTGAATTTGGGAGGGTAGGGAGCCGTGTCCCACTCTGCTGGGTAGGGTTGGACTATCCCCACATCTTGGAGACCATCTCGGTTGGCGAGGGACTCAAGGCGTTGCTCCAATTTGCTCATCCTCTTGGAATGACTGCTTTTGTTCTCTAAGTTATCCTCTTCTTCACATGAAGATTTGGGTGGCTCAAAATTAGAATGCTCTTCACTTTCAGTATTTGCAAAAGATGAGCTCTCCTCTTTCTTCCATTTGCCCTTGGACTTCTTGAAAGAAGTTTTTGTTGGCCCAAGGCCCATTACTCTAGTTTTGATGATGATTAACTCATGTAGTTATAGTACTAATGATCTTGTGCTCATTAAGTTTCATATATTGATTCGAAATTAATTTTAAAGCTAGCACGTGTTGATTCAAGAGCTCGCACTTCAAGACCTCATCAAGTACTCAAAGAGGAGTCTAGCTCGTTTGAATCAAGTTTGGATCAAGTCAAGATGAAGAAGAAGATTTTCAAGAAAACTTGAGTCCTAATTTGTAAGTTTAAGATTTTTGTTTTAAGATAAATGTAAAGGATAAATCAGTTGTGGATTGCTCAAGCTCTTAAACACACACAAAATTTATATATCGCTTTCATAACAAATAATTTTAGTTTTGGTTTTGTTTGGAATTTCAAGAATAATATTTCAGTTTCATGAATAAATTTCATCAAACAAGTTTATATATGTATTGGATTCCATCCATATACATTGTTGCTTCATATTATTTAAATAACTTATTTTGATGAGTTTATATCATGTGTTTAAGTTTTGTATTTATCAAAACTTATTTGGAGCTTATTGTCAAAAATAAGTATATTTCATTCTTTATGTGTATTGGATCAATTCTATACACACTATGCTTCAAATGTGTTTAAATATCTTGTTTTTGTATTTAAATAAGTTTTGAAAAAATCAGTTTTTCATTTGGAAGTTTGTTTTTGGAAATACGGTTTTTGGTTTAAGCCTTAATTTCTACGACTCAAAAATAGTTTGAATTGTTTGTAATATGTGTTAATTTTTGGCCACACATATTTGTACTTCAAATATTTACATGAACTTATTTTTGTAGAATTTATGAGATTTTTAATTGAATTTTTAAGGGTTTTTACAAGCCCAAGGTTTTACCTTTAAAACCCTAAAAATTTAGTTCTGGGGCTGCTTGCGGTCGACCGACGTGCACAAATGCATGAGCCCAGATCGGTTGACCGGGCCGGTCGACTGACTGAGAGATAGTAAGTCTTTGTTGGGTCACGGTCGACCGACCGGTCGGCCGACAGAGCATGTCTTGGGGAACGGTCGACCGGCGATCGACCGACAACCCCAATGGTCAGAAATATGACCTTGGCTGGTCGACCGGCCAGTTGACCGATAGGTCATCCTGGCTCCAACGGCTAGTTTTTAGACAGCCTATAAAAGGGACTTTTGGGCCAATTTTGGGTAAGATTTTTATAAGTATTTTTAAGAGCTCTTCTACAGAGTTTCTCAATAAGTTTTAGAGCTTCACTTTCATATCAAATTGAGAGTTTTTCAAGAGTGATTCTCTTGAGTTTTCAAAAGAATTTTTCTTGAGTTTTTCACCACACCATCTATCTAGTTTTTCATACAAGCTTGAGTTATCTATTACTATATCCATCCTATAGGTTTCCTTGTACCTGAGCGTGTTTGTTTGTGATCAAGAAGTGATCACAAAGTTTTTATCTTTCTATTGAGGAGGAGTTGGAGGTTGCGGCCTCGGCGAGCTTGCGGGTTTGCGTGTGTTGTTCTTGCGGGAACAAGTGAGGGACTTGCGACTCTAAGAGTTCTTGAGGGAGCTCGTTGTAGGTGTTGCGGCACCAAGTGATCTTGCAGAATTGATTTTAGTGGAAATTTTACATTGCGGTGAAGGCGGGGACGTAGAGCAAGTGGCTTGAACCTCGAAACAATTCTCTCGTGTTTGTGATTGGTTATCTCTCTCTCTCAAGTCACTCGTGTTTAATATCTTGCATGTTTATATTGTTCTTATCCTTATATGCTTGATATTTGCTTAGGCTAAATTGACATACTTACTTGGATTGTTTGATATCTTGCATGCACTCTTATTGTTCACATTTTTGCATGCTTGATATTGTTTGTATTTATGCTCACACTAGTATTCAACAAGAGAGCTATAGTAGCACCTCAACTCTTAATCTAGAAGAATTTTGAGGGGAAGTCCAGAGCCTTTCATTGGAAATTCGGCTTCACTCTTTGGTTAAATATTGTATGTTAGTATAATCGTTTTAGTTTGCATAATAAGTTTTAATTTCGCATTTGTTTGGTATTAGATTAACACATCACCTATTCACCCCCCTCTAGATAATTTACAGTATTAGCCTTCGGTTTCTTTTTGTCCTTAAGCAGTCGTGATAGCATCTCCTTAAGGGTGTCGATAGATTCTGCTGGGTTCGAATCATATCGAATTGTTCTCTTTGGACTCGGGTCTGCTCTTTGAATCGCTTGGCCACCTCCTCGGAGTTCCCGCCATGTAGGCAAAGGTGGTTGTCTTCGAACTGAAAGTCAAAGACTAGGATTCAATGATGGCGGAGTGCTCATCATTCACGTCAATTCCCCTAGTCAATAGAGTGTAGTCGACTGTGGCGATTGTTCCCGTGTAGGTCTGAGTGTGTCAGTAGACCCTTTCAGGTTCGACAAGAACATCCTTCAAACGAAGAGACCGATCAGCATCTGACTCCTCTGAACTAACAATCAATTGCTTCCCCTTGGACTTGCTTTGTGTGAAACTCGGCCCCACCATATTTGCAGCCACTTCTGCATACTTAACATCGGAGAATGATATCTTCTTTTAGGATCATCATCTCTTGGTTGAGTCTGAAGTCGCTGATAACCAGCTAAAAATTGAAGGTTTATTTATCTGAAAGTCGCAATGGCAATCAGAGAGTACTGCTGAGATGAATTACTCGCAGTGACATTGAGGGGCAATTTGATAGACGTTCATCTTCCTTGTCAAGTAGTCCCTCAAGTCCGTTAAGGGAGCATCTGAGAAACTAGCCTCGAACCCCTGAGGGTGAGGGATTTTTGGTATTTTATGTTTTGAAGACATGCAATGCTGATCGCGGGTCTCGCGTTTCTTTGTTGAAGCACGGACCTCGCATGGTCCTGAAACACGGCCATCGCGTTTAGAATTAGAAAGGCGGGCATCACATTCTGAGATAGACAGAATGCAGGCCTCACATTTTGGAGCTGGTAGAATACGGGACTCATGTTTGACGCGGACCTCGTGTTATCGAGGAACGCAGGACTTGCGTTCTGGAATAGAAGCGCGGTCCTCACATTGCTTAAAAGAAATGCGGGTATGAACCTCACGTTCTGAATCTGTAGAATAGATTGCCTCTGTAAAATTTTCAATCTATTGTCGTTGAGCACAACGCTTTCGTCGATGTTCAGCATTCCGGTTAATCCGTAGGGGTTATTGGGAACTCTCGGCAACCTGAAATTGCAGAGATTAGAGAGGAGAAGGACGGCGGAATTGATCTTCACTGTCACTTTGATCGCGCGCCGACACTTTTGCCCTGCGAGTCTCCTGAGGGACGTTGACGTGGGCTGCATGGACTGCATGAGAGATTTTCAGAACCTCTTCAGAAGTGGCACCATTTGCGTTGTGAGCAGTGATGCATGCCACTTCAGGAGTAATTTTCAAAGAGATTCGAAAGCGGGTCTCAGAAGAGACTTTATAATATTACCGCATTACCTTGGGACTGGAGAAACCTAAGGAAAGGAATTCTTCAAACTTCTCTTGGTCGAATTCAACGACGAGAGATTCTACCGTCTTTTCGAGGAGCCGGACATCGGCTTGCGCCACAATGTTCTCATCAGTAGAGAAAGAAGTTAGTGGAGTCGCCATCTTTTGTTTGGTCGGAAAAGTGGATCATTGTAAAGTTTCTTTGAGTGCTTGAAAAGTTACAATGGAATGATCCTGATTACAAAAGAGGGGAGAAGAACTGGTTCTCCCTTTGATTTAAGGTTGAATTTTTCATGTGGCGATGGAGAGTGATTCTTGTTCTTTGTTGACTGGCCGACTGTCAAGCTTCTCTTCAGGATGCTCTTAAAAGTCAATCAGAAAAGAACTCTGTTTTTAACACACTAGGTGCTTAGAATCTACTGATTACTCTTTTTCTTCTCTCCGAACCTCTATGGTTGAGAAGCAAGAAGCTTTTAGGTTGAGAATTCTCAGCTACCAATCTCAGAAAAGCCTCCCCCTCCCTTCATAACTCCTCAGGTTATTTATAGGGAGTCATAGGGATATTATTTTCCCCTAAAATTTCTCCATTATTGGAATTAACTTCCACACTAGCCATGTCCTAAGAAATGATTAAATAGTAGAATTTTTTCAACATATTAACCATATCCAAAGAGACAATTAATTATTGGAACCTTTTAAACACATTAGGCATGTCCAAAAAAGGGCTAAGTATCGAGATAAAACCTGCACAAAAAATGAAGTTTAGAAATGATAGATAAGATTTGCTTGGGTTCCACAATACTGCCGTTGTAATAAAGTGGCTAAGCAGGTTGTGATCCATAAGGTAGGAATGCGATAGAAGCGTTTCAGTATTCTTATTTAAGTTACTTAAACCAATTAAGAATTTTTTCTTAGTTTTGAAAAAAAAAAGAAAAAGAAAACTAAGTTAATATATGAGGATTAAAAAGAGAAGAAGAAATAGAAGAAGAATTTGTTAGTGTTTTTAAACTTATTTTAATTGAAGAAATTGTTAGAAAGAAAATTTATCTACTTAAATGTTCCTATTAGTGTACTTACCTCTTGAAGCTTGACTCATCTTGAATCATTGGCAATGGTTTACCTTTAGTTGGAGGCAATCAGCGCATAGCCTATAAGATTAGATTCAAGTCCCATCTACATTATATCATCTAAACAAAATAAGCATGAAATGATACAGATTGAGACTAAAAACCCATCGTCTTGAACTATCGGTGGCACTCGCAATGGCAAGGCTATTCCGATGCTATTTAACTCACTTGGATTGAGATCAAACACAATAGGAAAAACACTAGAGGTTAAATAAGAAAAAGAATAATATAAAAATGATTGATTAAAGTAAGAAATAATAAAGAAAAGAGAAATATTATATTGATTGTCACCCCAATACAACTTTTTCTCTTACTCTCATGAATCTCTCTCTAACCTACGTTACCAAAAAAAATAGAAATTTACATAGAAATAAAAAGAAAAAGAAAATTAAAACTTAAACTAAACTAAGAGCAAAATCCTAACCTAAGCTCTTTGTTAGTGTGTACCTCTGCCTTCTGCCTCTGGTGTGATATTTATAGGAGAAATGGAGTGGGGAGACGACATGTGAAGATTAGCTTACAAGAGCTGCCCAACTGCCAAGACTTGGCCGTGCAAATGCGGCCAAAACCGCATTTGTGTGGTTTGGATCTGGCCGTTAGGCCAGATCCTTGCGTGCATGGATGAATTCTCTCTATTTTCTCATGATTTTTGATAAGATTTGCCTCTGGATCTCTGAATATGAAATTATCTTTGTTAATTTCTCAAGCTAGGATAATAAATCCAAATAAATCCGATTTGGTTGGAATAAATTTGAGATTATTCTCTCCTTCTCTATCAATCATCATGTGCAACCATTAAATAACAAATAAGTTAAATAGCAGAGTTTATTACAAGATAAATGTGTGAATGAAATAATAAATATGCAATATTAGTGAACAATCACACCCCCACACCTATCTTTTGCTCATCCTCAAGCAAAACAAATAAAAATAAAAATAGACCTAACCTAATCTACAAATTGTCGATTAAACATCACACTTTAAGGTCATTTTTTCCAATTAAAACGACGTTAAAAAAACACGTAGTGGCAATTTTGCAAATAATTTACGATTTTTAACGGCGGTCTTGAACCACCGTTAAATCATAGATTTTTAATGGCGGTTCTTTAAGAACCGACATCTTTTCTCTTTGTGTTTGTCATGTTACCGATCTGCACCTCAATTCACAACTCAAGATCTAAAAATTCCCTCTCTCTTCTCTCATCTCTGAGCTCTTTGAAATTCCCTCTTTCTTCCCTCATCTCTGATGGAATGACCCCACTTGCGTCGCTGGAAGTCTTGTCATATGGAATGATCGCACTCTTATTCAACACAGAGGGAGTGGGATCCGACAGCAGAGAGAGGTCGCGTCAGAGGTAAGGACTCGAGTAATCTTAATTGTGTGATGGTTAAAATATCAGTTTTTGCCTAGTTGTTATCTTTGATTGTGTAGATTTCTATTCTCAGAGAGGTTTGAGGGATTTGGCGCGAGGGAAGAGGAGCCTTGGGAGTTTTTAAGGGAGATTTGGCATGAGGGATATCGGTGAAGTCACCGAAGATCTTTTCAAGCAGCTATGGTGGAAGCTTTGTAGTCTTGAGGATGTCGAGCTCTCCGCGGCGGTCGGCGACACCATCGTGGAGGAAGACAATGAAACGGTCCACGAGACATCAACAATATTGTTTTATGATTTTTTTTAAAAGAATGAGTATTTCACGTCAGTTTTAAAAGCGACATCTTTGCCTCCCACTTACAAATTTCATGGATAGACATCGAACGCCATTTCATTTTGATGTCAGTTTATAATCGATGTCATTTCAATTTTCTGTACTAGTGAACTCGTAGAGAAGACAAGATCTCACGAGGTTCAGCAATTTGCTTACGTCATCGGAAAAGAAGTGAGAAGATCTTATTCAATTAACCAAAGTTACAAAGGGGATACAAGCTTTTTCACTCGCACACAACTAGGGTTACAGAACTCGCTATTTATGGCCAGTGGGAGAGAGAGTCTAACAAAGTAAATCAACCAAATTTGGGTTCACAACAAAAACCGATCCGAACTCCAATTTTCCCAGAACTCCAAAGAGGTCGATCATCGTAATAACTCTATGTAGGGTGAAACTCTGACAACTAAGGGTGCCATCAGATCGGATATGGATCAGATATTACCTTTACCATATTCGTATATGCACCCAACTTTCGGATATAGATACGGATACTGGTGGATGTGAAAAAATGATATCCGTATCCGCCAAAGTGGATATCAAATACGGGTTGGATATTAGAGATCAGATGCGGATACTAATCGGATATGTAAAAATAGATACAGTTAAAGATAAACTAAATTGATATACTTATATTACTTTTATCTCAATACAACAATATAAAATGTGATATATATTATGATATTATTGTGTACATATTAATGCTTCCACTATATCCATGGTCATTCGGCTTCTATAGCAATATATCAAATTATATCACAACTTAAAAATTCACCAAGCAGTATAAAATATAAAGCATAAATGCAAAGTGCACATGTCAAAGTATTTTTACAAAAGTCAACTTAATACAAGGAATATCACCTAAGACTCGTCATTCTGTCTGTCACCAGTGTTGTCGCCCCCGCTAGGTTGCCCAGCATTTTGTTGATTCGCCGCAAACTAGGCCATGAGCAGTTGCATCTCTCTCTGAGCAGCCTCAAGACTGGCAATTCTCTATCGGTCGACCTCCGACTCCTGCCTCATGTGTTGGCCTAAAGGCCCATCACTCTAGTTTTGATAACGATTAACTCATGTAATTATAACACTAATGATCTTGTGTTTATATAGTTTCAGATTCTCTATCAAGATCTTATTAGGTGCTTAGCTTCAACAAAGGAGTTTTGGAGTTAACACATGATGATTCAAGAGCTCGTGCGTCAAGATCGCATCTAGCACTCGGATGGAGTCAAGCTCTTTGGATCGTGTTTAGATCGAGTTGGCTTGGAGAAGGAGTTCTATAAGAAGACTTCAGGTTGTATTTAGTTTAAATTTGTATTTAGATCTTGCGTAAAGATAGATAGTGTTGATATGCTCAAGTTCACATATACACAAAAGTTCAATACATTTGGCTTTTTCCATTTAACCAGTTTTTGGATTTCGAATATACATATATATGGTTTTCATGAATAGATAGAATTAAAACAAGTTTACATGGTTTAATGTATATTGGATTTCATCTATATACATATATGCTTCATATATTTAGAAAAACTTATTTTGATGATTCTATTTCATGTGTTTAGAGTTTTAGAATTAACAAAACGTATTTTTGGATTTCATGTCAAAAACATAGATATATCATTTTTATGCGTATTGCATTCTATCCATATACTATATGCTTCATATGTGTTTCAATATCATGTTTTTGTATTTATGCAAGATTTGGAGAAAACGGATTTTCATTTCAAAATTCAAGTTTTAGAAAATACGATTTTTGTATTTAAGCTTAATTTTTATATCACAAAAAATGTTCAAATAGTTTGTACTATGTGTTGATTTTTGGTCACACATATTTGTCCTTCAAATATTAACAAGAACTTATTTTTGTAAAATTGATGATAATTTATGGGATTTTATTGGAGATTAAAAGACTAAGTTTTCATAACCCTTAATCCCTCTCAGAACTGCTGGCGGTCGACGGACGGACGACCGGACCAGTGGTCGGTTGATCGGGTTGGTCGACCAATGTGCACGAGGATGTGTACAAGGCCAGCCTAGAAGGCCATCGACCGGGCGGTCGACTGACTGTAACTACCCAGCTCTCGGGTAGTGCCGGTCGACCGGGCAGTCAACCGACCAGTTAGGCTCGGTCGACTGAGCGGTCGATCGGAGGCCCAACGGTAAAAAATATGACCATTGGACGGTCGACCGGCCGGTCAAGCGGAAGGTCAATTTTGACCTTTTCTGGCTACCAACGGCTATTTTTTTGAGGGCCTATATAAAGGGCTTCTCTTGAGCTGTTTTCAACAAGATTTTTAGTGAGCTTCTCTTCCCATCTTTCAAGTGTTTTGCAGCAAGTTTGAAAAGAGTTTTTGAGCCTTAAAGTTTTATTTTTATTTATTTTTTAAAGTGTTGGGAAAAATCAAGGAATAGAGAGTCTTTGGGAAATTTATTTTGATCTTTATTTCAATATCTATTTGGTATTTTTCTCAAGTGTTTTTCTTTGTTGTTTTCATTTTCAAACACTTTATTTTCTCACACTTGAGCTATCATATCTAATCCTATCTATAGGATCTTGTTTTTGTGAGAAAAATTGTTTGTGGTCTATTGTGATCACCAAGTGTTGTTTGTGGTCTATTATGATCACCAAGTTTGTAATCTCTTCTTTGCTTTGGGCTTGTGTCTATCCCTCTTGTGTAGAGGTGATTGTGGTTGAACTTTGGCGTTGTGCCCATCCCTCTTGCGTAGAGGTGATTGTGATTGTGGTTTGGCTTTGTGCCTATCCCTCTTGTGTAGAGGTGATTGTGTTGGAGTTTTTGCTTTATGCCTTATCCCTCTTGTGTAGAGGTGATTGTATTTTGGCTTGGTGTCTATCACTTTTGTGTAGAGGTGATCGTGTTTAAGAGAGGAATAGTGTACTCCAAGTGTAGAGTTGTAATTCCTTGGTGAAGGTCCCTTTGTGGAAGGTCCTGTGGGACGTAGTGAAAATCCTTCAGTGTGAAGGCGGAGATGTAGAGCAGTGGCACAGACCTCGAAACATATCTTGTTGTTTACGTTTAATCCACTATCTCTAAACTCTATATCTCTTATATCTTGTATTACTTTATATTGTTCATATCTCATACATGCTTCGTATTGTTTGTGTTCCCATACTTGTGTTAAACTAAGAGAGCTTCATATAGCACCTCAACTCTTAATTTAGAGGAATCTAGATGAGATAGTCCAGAGCCCTTCACGGAGAATTCAGCTGCACTCTTTGGTTACACATAGTGTGTTGCAATTGAGATTTAATTCCGCATCATTTGTCATTAGATTAGTTAGTACACTTATTCACCCCCTCTAGGTATATTTCATCATGGTCTTAGACTGCTGCCTCATGGCCTCAACCTGCTGCTCAAGCTGGACGGTGTAGGGATCCCTCCAACCGGACCTGGTTACTCTGGGAACATACACGTGCATCCCAAGCCTGGTGACACGTCCAAATGTCTCTGCTACCGCTTGTGTATTGGCGGTGCTCTCGTCGCTGCCATCTACTACCGTCGCGTCATAATTCTTCTCGAGATGAAGCTGAAATTAACAAATATATTATAAGTCAAATTAGATGTCTATTATTTTCAAAAAAATATAAGAATATATAAACTAATCTTTAAATACTTACACCAACAAACATGGCCTCGGTGGAGACTGGCTTTCCCCGGGTATAGGGCAGAGGAAGCTCACCTTTAGGAGCATCGAGCGCATCCATCTTCAGAAATTTCTTGTTGTAGATTTCTTTTGCATTCGGCTCCCTTCTGCGGACCTCTATCTATTAAAAATGTGAGAAACTTATAAAATAAATGGAAGGTAAAAAGCAAATATGCTATAGAACCAAATGAATATAAATTTATACTTACAAATTTTCTCTTCCACACAGAAAGAGTGTTTCTACCCATCCTATGGGGTAAGTCATTTGCAACGTAAGAGGCCTTACATTTTTTTCCTTTTCGACTACAAATTAAAAAAAACAAGTTAGTGAACCAAATGGATACTAATATATAAAGAATTCAAAACTTTTTAATTTTACCAATCTGCTCCCGTTCCTGGTTGTTCTTTTCATGTGTCGACAAGAGGTTCATCCAGGTCTTACTATCGACTCTATATGGCTGCAATGTAGTAGCATCGCCTATAAACCCTTGGCAGCGATCAAAAGTATAATGAAGAGAACGATTTTTGTTGTCGTTCCGCTTCTTCCTGGTATTGTCATTGAACACTTACGGAACTTCCTAGGAATATCTCTTAATGTCATTCCAAGCCAGCAGTGAAAAAACACCTTGCATTTAACACAATGTCAGTTAGATTAAAATCTATAAAGCATAAATATGAACATAAAATCTCAATAAAGCATAACACAACTTACAGCCAACTCATGATATAATACTTCAACTGTCCATGAGTTCTTGTGGTCAGGCCAAGTCAGGGTCGGAAAGAACTCGTCGCAGTGGCAGACATGATGACTAAAGCGATTTGAGAGTGCGTCGTAGTGAGGGCCAAACGGGTAACCATCACCGTCAATCTGGATCGGGCCAGCCGGCCTCGTTTTCCTCCTGGACTAGCTGGAGGATGGTGCTGCCATATAGAAGACCTGTATTTTATAATTATAAACTTAGATATAAAGTTAGACAGTTGTACAATAAATATATGTAAGTCAATGTAGAAAATAAAATACACAACACATAAAGTTAAGCAGCCATACAATACATGCAACTAGCTCATTTCCAGAAATAAAGTACATATATGCAACTAGATCATCTCCAGATATAAAGTAAGAGAAGTCATACATTAATACTGTGTTACATTAAAAAATCCAATATGTAATTAAAATTAAAGTGGAAGAAATCAGAATACATTGCGGATTGTTACTCTTCCATAGGGTCAACACGGTTAGTAGAAGTAGATGCCACATTAGGATCACTTTGGATGGCATTACCTCTAAGCATTCACCTTTAGTACTTAAATCGAATGTATCTCTTAGCTTTGTGACAATAGGCACCACCCAAGGCTTATCCAATGGATCGCATGAAGAATACTTGCAATACCAGAGAAGGTAGAAGGAAAGGACAAGTTTTCTTATTTGGCCTTGTAAAGTCAACAACTGTGTAGCCATGTTTGTCTGATTTGTTCTTGTTGTTATTAGCCCGGTCACACTCCAACAAAATGATCTTCCTGCACTCCTTATTGAACGATAGTTCAATGATATCTTTGATCACCTCGTAATAAGTAATAACTCCTTCTCTCGGTCAATATCATGCACACTTGCGTAGCTTGTCTTCGTCACCATGACAATAACTCCGCTATTCTGAGTACAGTTAGACTCTTCGGATGACTTTGTGTGAAATTTGAAACCTTGTATATAAAAGCTATTATATATCTTGACTTTAAATTCAGAGACCGAGACAGAGTTAAAAGTTCTGCTTCTATTCCCGTCTCTCATGCAGCCTATTTAGTTAAACAAGGTTATTTCATAAAATTATGAGAATAAAGCTATGCAAAAAATATTGTTGATAATACTTACACGTTCTCGGAACCATCTTCGGAATTCCTTATCCTGTACATTTTGAACAAGCCATTTATAATTAGAAGCTCTCGTTGAGAGTTTGTCCTTAATGATTTTCCGATATTGTATGTAAGATATACATGACATGTTGAGACAATTCATAATTTTTTACATTTACAATATTTAAAAATTTGTATAGTGTAACGTACTCAATATAAGGGGTAACTTCATCACAGTTAAACAAGCAATGATTATAGGCGCTGTACATTTCAGCAGACGTGAGTGTCCTGTACTGAGGTAGGAAGACACTATATTCACCAAGAATCGAGAAAATAGAAAGTCAGGGGATTTTTTCTTGACATCATGGTTGTTCTTGGGCTCTGCATTACTCTCCATATACCGCGGGCAATAATTTAGGCATTCCTCTGTGATGTAACATTCAGCTATTGAACTCTCTGGTCGCCGTTTGTTTCGTACATACGATTTTAAATAACCCAAGTACCTAAGGTTAACAGAAAATTCATAATATGTTAATTATATAAGATTTAAATTAATTACAAAGATCAATTAATGAATATTTCATACGTAGGATATATACACACACCTTTGGGCAGGATACATATATCGATAGTGTACACAACCACCAACCCTCATCTTTTGAGCTAAATGAACTATCAAGTGAATCATCACCATGAAGAACGCAGGTGAAAACTTCTCCTCAAGCTTGCATAGAATTGGACCAATGTCAGTTTGTAACTTCCCAAAATCTTCCGCCTTGTTGCCTTTGGAGCATAATCGTCGAAAAAAAATCACACAACTCTATTATTGCATCAACTATCTGCTTTGGCAATCCACATTGTAAATTGCTACTGGAAGCAACTGCTGCATTAGTACGTGATAGTCATGGCTCTTTAGTCCCACAATCTTATCTGAATTAAAACAGCGTGCAATATTAGAAGAATAACCACTCGAAGCCTTCACGCCACCTAGAACATCGCACATCACCTTTCTCTGGACAGAGGATATTTGATGATACTTGTATAATTTTGGAACATATAAGAGATATCACGGACCTCTGGATGTTGATGCACTTAGTACTTTTGGAGGGCGCTTTATTTTTTAATGTCCTCTACATTGTCATAAACTTCTTGTTTTAGAGCATCTAGCCACTTAAGCAATATCTCGCCAACATTCTTCTCGATGTGCATTAAATCCAAATTATAGCATTTTAAATTATCTTTCCAATATGACAATTCAAAAAAGATACTTTTTTTCCTTCACTGTGTGTCAATTGGGTTCTTGTAATTCAGGCCAAATATGACATTGAGATTACCTACACTTGACAAGACATCCTGCCCTGTAGGCGGGGCTGGCGGAGGATCCTCTCTGAAACTTTCAAGTCCCATATAATAAATTTTCTTCAATTTATACAACAATTCAGATACAGTGTTCTCTGTACAGCTAGGACAAGCAAGGTAGCCTGTGTGCTCTAACCAGATATGATAGAATAAGTAAAGAAGTCATTGATCGTCGATATAAGGTTTGTCGCATCCGAAAGTATTATTTCATGGACGCGTCCCAAGTTGACATCCCTTGACCCCATAATTTATTCAACTCATCAATTAACGGCTGCAAGTAGACGTCGATGTTTTGTTTTGGACCTGTAGGACCTTCAATAAGCAGTGACATCATCATGTAAGACCGCTGCTTGCATAATCCCGGAGGTAGGTTGTAAATTATTAAAATGACATACCATGTATTGTAATTGATATTCAAGTTTTCAAATGGATTAAACACGTCGGTTGCCAACCCTAGCCTGACATTACGTGGCTCCAACGAGTACTCACATGCTTCTTATCGAATTCTTTTCATGCATCTGAATCGGCAGGGTGCCTTAAGATCCCATCATCACGACGCTCCTCTGCCTGCCACCTCATGTCCTTTGTGGTGCTCTCTACTACATAAAGCTTTTGGAGCCTTAGAATCAGTAGAAAATGCCTCAGAACTTTTTAAGATACTTTTTCCCTTTTTTTCCCAATGAAGAAGCCTTACTAGGTTTTCATCTAGGCTCATTGCACACCTTACAAGCATCCAAGTTTTCGTCTTGCTTCCAGAACAACATGCAATCATTTTGGCACGCATCAATCTTCTTGTAATCACAACCCAATGCTCTAATAAGATTTTTAGTCTCATAAAACAAGCTGGTATGTTTATGTCAGGAAATACATTCTTCAGTAAATGTACCGTCTCTCCAAATGTGATGTCGTTCATCTTACCCCTTGATTTGATGAGGTACAACTCTATTATGAACGACAGTCTAGAATAGTTCTTACAACCTGAGTATAATGGAGCATGCGATTCTTTAACATTCTCATGAAAATCATCAGTCTCTGAAGGAGGAGCATTATTTGGACCATCGTCGGTCAGATCACTGGAGCCCTCGTCAACCGAATTATGTAAAAGTTAACTTAAAAATTCGTGATAGTCGACATCATCATAGTAGACATCATCAGCAGGACCCTGGTTATTACTATCATTTTTATTTGGTGGGGGATGCTGTCTTGGTTCATTATGCAAATGCCAGTGCTCAAGACGAGCGTAATCTTGATGCCACCCCTTAATTAGTAAATGAAACATGACGTTGTCCTTCTCAAGCATTTTTTTATTTTTACAATCCCTACACGGACAACTTATTTTATTATTAATGGTCGAATGGTGAAAAGCTAATTCTACAAACTCTTCACATCCATTTCTGTATTTCACATTTATTTTCTCCAAGTATACCTAACTCCTGTCCCACTTCATTGTTTATTGGAGGATATATAGGCAATGTTACATAACAAGCAATAAATATGTTAATTAGTCATATATTATGATTAGAGTTAGTTTGGATATTGATAATGTACGTTGTTTGTTGAATGAGAATCTAGGATTCATTTGGTCGTGTCTGTGTCCTTGTCCGTGTCTGTGTCCACGTTCAGGAATATTGTTTAGAATTTAGGGTGATGGGTCCTTTTCCTTTCTAAATTACATTGTATAGTTGGAGATATATACGTGTTATGTGTATTTAGACTAAATTTCAGCAGCACCTCCTCTATGTTCTCCAAGTCCACGTAGGGTAGTAGTTGTGGCCCAGAGAACAAAGGAAGGTATTATTAAAATATTAGTCAAAATACACACAACACATATACAATGTCCAACTTTACAATGCAAACCCAAGCTTGTCCAAACGGACAATCCAACAACCACCGTACATTACTTGCAATAACCACAAAAGATACAAATTAACTGCTGACATGAACAAAAAGTCTATGAAGACCACATGTTCAAGATTCATCAGTTGTTTATATCAAAAAGTAGTTATAAGACAAGTAATGTTCAGTGTTTGTTGAACGTGAATCTAGAGTTTCTTGGTCTGTGTACGTGTATGTGCTCTGTGATCGTGTCTGTGTCCGTGTTATGTCCGTGTCCTATGATTGTGTCTTTACTTCATATAGATATCCATGTCGGTGTGGGTGTCATATGTCCATGCTACATATCTGTGTCATGTGATCCGTGTCATGTTTGTGTTTGTGTTTGTGTCCATATCTGTGTCGTGTCTCTATCATGTCTGTGTCCCATGTTGTGTCCTTACTACATATACATTTCTGTATGGTGTCCGTGTCCATGTCATATGTACGTACTCATATCTGTGTCGTGTCTGTTTTTGTGTTTCATGTTCATGTCCATATTTGTGTCCATGTTCGTGTCCATGTAAGTGTTCATGCTTTTCCAATGTGTTCGTGTCAATTGCGTGTGTCTCGTGTCCAAGTTTGTGTTCGCGTGCTGTGTTCGTGTCCATTCTACATATACATGTTCGTGTTCCTGTCCGTCTTCATGTGTCGTCTACTATTGTATAAACAAGTTTCAACCTAATAAATAAAATAAACTGGAACAATTGAAAAAAATTAACCCAGGGGGGAAAGAAATTAAATACCAGAACTAAGAAAGAGGCTGGGGGGCCAGGAGGATGCTTGAATGGGCAGCCTGAGGGAGGGGGTAGTCTGAGTGGGGGTAGGCCAGGGAGGGAGGCTAGGGGGAGGGGGCAGGCCGCGGGGGTAGGGGGTATGGGGTAGCATGATGGGGGACAGCATGCAGGGGGAGAGGGGGCAGGCCGAGGGGAGTGGAGGCCGGGGGGAGGGAGGGGAGGCCCAGAGGAGGGAAGGTCGGGGGGAAGTGGGGAAGGGGAGGCCGGGGTGAGGGAGGGGCAGGCCAGGGGGAGAAGGCAGGCCGAAGGGGTGCCAGGGGGTGGAGGCAAGCTGGAGGAGAGGAGAGGAGGGGGCGGGAGGAGGGGAGGAGGGAAGGCCGCAGGGGAAGGAGTGGGCTGGCCAGGGGGAGGAGGCAGGCCGGAGGGGCGCAAGGGGGGCAACAGGGGAGAGGTCATTGAGGGGCATGGTAGGGGGAGATCAGGGGGTGGAGAGGAATAATTGGGGAAGGATAAGGATAATTGGGAAAATGAGGGAGGGAATTCCTGATCAGAAGTATAAGCAAATTGCGTCAAAAATTCAACGCAATATGTATTATGTCAAATTTTTGACACAATATGTATACTTGCGTTGAATATTCGACGCAAATTTACAGCCAAAATTATTCATCAGATATTAATTACATTTTGCGTCAAAAATCCGACGCACTATAACCTCAAAAATCTTGGTGAAAATATTTGGCGATAAATTTTTCATATTGCGTCAAAAATTTGACACAATATGTACAGTAATTTTTTATTATTTACTCAGTTTAAAGTCTTATTTAACGTATTGCATTGAATTCGCAGTAATTCAATGCAAATTTTATGTCGAAAATCTATTCGACGCAAAATTTTCACTGCGAATTGCTTGTTTTCTAGTAGTGACAGCTTGATATCAACCAGAGTCTCAAAAGAAGAAGCAGAGATGAAATTGATTCCACTTGGGGAAGGAATTTCTTAGAGGAGAACAGTCAGGTCCGTTTTAATGACCAGAGGTTTAATTAACGTGGTCATACACAACACTTCTTTGATCAGAAGTATAGTGTTAATGTGATCAGGGATAATACTTTTTAAGAACTTACCATTAATCGGCATCATGAGTAAGTCACCATTTAGATTTGCAAGGCGGTAGGCTCTGTTCGAGTAGACTATCTCTACCATGAAGAGTCCTTCCCACTTGAGTTGGAATTTGCCTTTGGTCTTATGTGTCATGACCATAGGTCGCCTAATAGCTAAAATCAAATCTCCTTTCTTGAAGATTCTCTTCTCGACTTTTTTGTTGAAGGCCTCCGAGATTCGAGCTTGGTACAGCTCAATATGCTGTTAAGGTTGTAGTCGCTTCTCGTCCAGCGCTTCTAGCTCTTGGAGATGTAATTGATTAATATCCCCTTCTGTCATCTTGGTTGCCAGAGCAACACGAAGTAACAGTATTTGTATCTCTAGAGTTATGACTGCTTCACACCTGTAACTAGAGAAAAAGGCATATTCCTGTAGGAGCTCGAGCCGTAATTCGGCAGGCCCAAAAACATTTACTGAGCTTCTTGTTCCAGTCTCGTTTACTTGAAGAGATGAATTTTTTGAGGAGCTTGATGATTATCTTATTAAATGGCTCTGCTAACCCATTAGCAGTAGGGTTGTAAGAAGTTGAAGCCACATTCTGAATTTGGTATTTATCGCTGGATCGATATAACAATTGGCTTGCCAATTGGGGACCATTATCATGGATGATCTGCCTGGGGCACCAAATCGATGGATGATATGGTATTTGATGAAGTTGACTACATTAGTGATTTTAACTTTAGCAAGCTGTGCAGCTTTCGCCCACTTTGAGAAGTAATCGGTTATCGCAAGGATGAACCCATGACGTTTTACAGATGAAGGACTGATAAGTCCTACAACATCGATTCCCCATGCATCGAATGGCCACGAAGCAATTGTGGGGTGGAGTAGCTCCGGGGTTGGTGCATGAAATCCACATGGATTTGAGAGGCCTTACGCCTTCTTGCATATTCGACTGCGTCCGCGATCATAGTTGGCCAATAATAGCGAGTCGGTGCAGTTGGTCCTTGAGCATTGGACCTAGTTGATGAGCTCCACATACACCATCGTGGGCCTCTTTAAGTATTTCTTGTGCTTCTGAACTGGATAGGCAGCGAAAAAGTATACTATTGTATGAACAACAATACAACATCTTTACCGCTGCATCATAGTAGAAACGAGGAGACCTTCGTCAAATAGAAGCCGCTTCCTTAGGATCATCGGGTAATATGCCATGCAAGGCATTGTTGATAATCGGGAATCGCCAGTCCTTCGGTTTGAAGTTTGTCGAGGTTGTATGAACTTCACTAAGTTCTAAACCATATTTCGTACAGAAAAGATGACAAGTAGCCATCGTAAGACGATAATTGGTGTCAGCTGGTGATGGAGCAAAATTTGTACACAAAAAAGATAAGAGTTTATAAATAGATTGCAAAGTTCTCAATTCTACTGCTATAGCAAATGGCTATAGGGGTCGGGATCCACAAGGAGGGACTTGCGATGGAAGCGTGTTGATCAGTTTCTTTTGAGTTACTAAAACGGGTTAAAAGTTCTTCTATGTTGTTACAAGAAAAAGAGAAATAAAAGCTATGAGAAAAAAGTGAAAAATAGGAGAAGATGGTGATTGTGTATAAATAAAAGAAATTTAAATAAAGAAATAAAGAGAGTAAAGAAAGAAGAGTTGGTTTTTAAAGTATTCTAAACTAAGTAATTAAAAGAAGTAAACCTAAAAATACTTACCACTTTTGGCTTATGACTTATCTGGAATCGTTGACATGTTTACCTTGATTCAGAGGTGATCAGCGCATAACCCATAAGATTTAATTCAGTCCCTGTCCATATTACATCATTAAGACTACATCGAGCAGGTTTGAAATGATATGAATATAAGGGAGGAATCCATCGTTATGAGCTATCAGTGACACTCCCAAAGGCAAGGCAGTTCTGATGCTATGAGACTCACTTGGATTATCATCAAAATCAAAAGAAGAAAAGTAAATGAAGAAGAACACAAAAATGTAACTTTCGATTAAATCAAGTAATAGTGAAAGAAAAAAGAACACTTACACTGGTGTCACTCTCAGTACAGTCTTCACTCTCATTCTCGCATGAACCTGTGACACCCCGATCCCACGAGTACGGAGACGTCACTGCGACGTATATATGCAGGTCAGAAATACCCTTACGTATATACGCTAAGCATCAGTATAGGCAAGAATCAGAGTGCTGAAGCACAGTGGTAATATACATTCTAACTGAATAGTATAAGTACATGGTTATCACAGAGAATGACACAATATTACAGGAATATTACATCACAAGAAAATACAAAAGTACAATACATGAAGAGATATGCAAAAGCTGAGAGGTGCTCACTGAAAAGTCACCTAGAGGGGGGGGTGAATAGGTGACAATGCTAATCTAGTGAACTAAATGCGGAATTTAAAAACTAATTGCAATTACTATAATGATGCACACACAAGCAAGTACAAGATATAACAATTTGCACAAAGTAAAGAGAGAGAGCAAGAGTCAATGGATCAAGCGCAAACAAAGAGATATGTTCCGAGGTTCGAGCACCCAGCTCTACATCCCCGCCTTCGACACACGAAGGATTTCTAATCCACTAGCTTGTCCACAAAGGACTCCCACAAAGGGAACCTCCACCGAGGATTTGGGGCAATCACAATTACAAGGAGTTCCCAACACCCCTCCTTACAAACACAACCTCCTCCTTGAGGCACTTCTCCAATCCAACAAACAATCACCTCACAACTTGAGGGATTAGCACAAAGCAAACAAGGATCACCTCACAACTTGAGGGATACAACCCAAGGCACAAAGCCAAACAAAGATTGGGTTTTCAACTTGGTGGTTCAACAAGCAACCACAAACAATTTCTTCTCCCACACAAATATCCTATAGAATAGATAGTAGATTTTAGCTCAAGTGTGGAGAAAACCAATGGAATGGAAATCAGAATCACAAAGAAAAATCCTTGGGAAAATAATAGAAATCAAGATGGTGAAGTTCAATCAAAGCTTTTCCCAAAAACCCTCTTCTTTGATTTTCCAAACCCTAGCAAAAACACCAAAAAGAATGTTCAATTCAAGTCCAAAAACTTCTTTTGATTGCAGCAAAAACACCAGAGAGTATGGAAAAATTCGCACAAAAAATCTTAGAGAAAAACTCTTACAAATGGGGTATTTATAGGCAAATCTGGAAACTAGCCGTTGGCTGTAATTTTTGCCAGAATTACCCTGACGGTCGACCGCCCGGTCGACCGCCCAACGGTCAATTTTTGACCCGTTGGCGCTAGCGGTCGACCGCCCGGTCGACCCAACCAAACAGAGAGCAAACTGCTCTCAGTCGGTCGACCGGCACGGTCGACCGGCTAAAGGTGTAGCCGCGTGCATGTTTCTGTGCACGTCGGTCGACCCATACGGTCGACCGTCTACATGGTGCGGTCGACCGTACCGGTCGACCGACCAGCCTGGCAGACACCAAAACAGGTCAGAAATCTGGGGAAATAAATATCCAATAAATTCTTATAAACTACTAAAAATTCCCAAAAATAGTTTTTGTCAAATTGCATTGATATATAAACATGTGATAAAAGTTTTGACTCAAATATCAAGCAATTAAAACTATTTTTATGTCTTTTCATTTTTACCAAAACCAAACCTTGTATTTTCTAAACTTGGATTCTTAAATAGAAAATACATTTTGTCTAAAACTCATCCAAATACAAAAACATGATATTTAAACATTTTGAAACATGATGCATATGGATAGAATTCTAATATACATGAAACATATACATATCATAGTTTTTGTCCTTAATTCCAAAATTAAGTATTGTTAAAACACAAAACCTAAAACTCATGAAATAGGTATATCAAAGTAAGTTTGTCTAAGAGTTGAAGCATGCATGTATATAGAACAAATCTAAGATACATTAAATCATGTAAACTTGTTTTGATATAAAATCTATTCATGCAAACCAAGATCGGTTAAACCTAAAACCGAAAACCAAAACATGATACGTGTGTGTTGTGAACTTGAGCTTATCATACTATTCTAATCTTTACAATTAGGATCTAAACCCAAAACTAAACTATGGTACCGATGTCTTCTTGTAGAGCGCAATCTCCAAGCCGACTCGATCCAAAACTCTTTGATCCATCGAGCAAGTGCTATATATGATCTTTGACACTCGGGCTCTTGAATCAACATGTGGGTAGCTTCCAAATCATCTTGTTGAAGCTAATCACATACTAATAACTTGATTAATGATCTGAAACTAAAATCACAAGATTATTAGTACACATAACTACATGAGTTAATCATCATCAAAACTAGAGTGGAAGGCCTTTGGGCCAACAATCTCCCCCTTTTTGATGATGACAAAACTCATGAAGTTATATATGCATGGATTAAAGTTAAGCTTCAAAGAAGCTCCCCCTTAACTCATGCATAGGATAAACAACTAATAAATGGCTCTAGATACCAATGAAATTATAAAACAAATAAACATGTTCTAGATACCAATTATCAAAAACAATTAAACATGACATGTTCTAGATACCATTTATCAAAAACAATTAAACATGCTCTTGATACCAATTATTAGCAAAAACAAGTAAACATGCTCTTGATACCAATGAAAATCTTTAAAAAATAAACATGCTCTTGATACCAATTAAACTAAACATAAACATGCTCTTGATACCAATTATACACAATATATGCAAAACAAAACTCATGATCTCTTATACAAGCTCTTGATATCAAAACTAAGCAAACTAAACATGTTCTTTAAATAATGCTCTGGATACCAATTGAACTTAATAAAAACATTAAAAACATGAAACATGCATATGCAAACATGCATATAAACTCAAATTCTTCTCCCCCTTTTTGTCAATCATCAACAAAGGGGTTTAAAAACAAAACAAATGAAAACATAATCTTTTTATATTCAAAACAAGGAATCAAAAACAAGGGATGTTCTCCCCTTTTTGTCTAAAAACAAATATGATACCAATTAGAAGAAAATGTGTCAAGGAAGTGCATATTGATACCAATTAAAAAATGAAACTATACCAATTGAAAAACAAAATCTAGATACCAATTGATAAGTAAACAATCATCATATCAATTGAAAGTAAACAATCTTTGATATCAAACATAACAAATTTTGAATTTCTAAACATAAATGTTGATACCAATTGAAAATTAAATCTAGATCTTAATATCAAACAAATTTGATTTTGATACCGATTGCAACTATTGCCAATTTAAATTATTTTCTATCATAAAGCGAGGGAGTGGAATACTAAAAATCAATTGAAAGAAGAAATACAAGATTTTCTCCCCCTTTATGAAATACCAATAAAAACTATGATAAGGCTTGAAATAAGATGCCAATTGAAAACTAAATCAATTGAAACAAAGTTAAAGCTCAAGCTTATCATAAACAAAATCTTGTACTTAAAGATATAGGGATATAATAAGCACATGTAAAACATATATATGTATGAAGAGTAGATACCAAATGAAATTGATATTCTTTGAAAAGTAAGCATACATATACAAAAATATATGAGTATACAAGAAATGTCAAGATTGATACCAATTGAAAAAATTCAATGATACCAATTGAAACAACAATAAGATCAAGTGTATATCTCATATTCCTATACCTCCCTATCATGGTTCAAGTTTCAAATGGTTTTCATTTTAAAGTAAACATGAACATGATCTCCCATCCAACCACCCTTAGAAGGTAGGGGTTTCAAAAATAGATTTGAAAGTATAGAATGTTTGAAAATCTCTACCAAAGTGAAGAATACGAATTAGTTATAGGAAAAATTATTTAAACTAGAACGAAATCCTTCAAGCAAGAAATCAAACAAAAATATTTTTCATGAAGACACATGTAAACCACATGGCACTAAAACACTCAAAATCCATATAGCACAATTTATACTCATGAAAACTAAGTCATGAGAAAACATTAAATAAGGTGAGTGTACAAGTGTTGTGATAAACATATCAACATGAAAGTTGACAATCAAGCTCAATATTGAAAACATGAAATTCATTGTGAAATCACCAATTGAAATTATCTTTAAAAACATGAAAATCATCAAAACATGATTTAAACTTCAAGGCATATGTATGTCATGTACAAACTAAGGTATACATACATATCCTAAACACAATGAGTCCATAAAAGTATATGCATGAAGGCACGTGGCTCAAGGATGTATATGTATAAATGATAGCTTGGACAAGAAGGACATATACATGAAGTTAAAACAAAATATGTAAAATAGTGAATACAAGTCAAATGTAAGAATCATCAAAACTAGACTATACTAGTACATCAAATGAATACAAATGAGCGTTCAAGCACAAACATATATAAAGGTCTATTTGTAGCTCACTCGTTGTACAAGTATAAATCTTCTAGTTTTAATAAAAACTAACATCTACACATGTAATCAAGGCATAAAGCATAGAAACAAAACACAAATCATTTAGACTAGGATTTATACTAGTGTTGTAAACATGATTATCATGCAAATACATACGTTATTAAACCTATGATGAACATGATAGCTAAAACATAAGGAGAACACAAAATATGGGTCCATACTGAATATGGGTGATCTCAAAAGCTATACATGCATGTCAAGGGTCTAATAAACATGGCATTTAACATACTAATCATGAAACAATAAAACATGATAAATAAAACAAAAATCATAAACATCCATAAGATCATTATGTATATGCATGTACATTAGATCTAGGGCATACATGATAGTACTAAACAAGGTGAGAACACATAGATATAGAACCATATAAAACATGAAGTGTCTCAAGAACTAAACATGTATTACACTAATCTAATAAACATGGCATAATCATAATGAATCAACAAAACACAACATGCTATAAAAAGATGAACATAGAAAGCATGTAAACACTAAATGGAGTAAGGGATTGTTACCAAAACCGAAGAGGCAACTCTCCATGTCTCCAAAACACGGTGGTCCTCCCACCAAATCTCCTTGAGAGTGAAGCATCCAAATGGTTCTCCTTTTGGCTTAGAATGCATCCACCTCAAGGCACCAAAACCCTCACGTGATGCGAGAGCTCCCACCTACATCAAAAGTCAAAGAGGTGATTTTTGGTACCATTTTCTAGTGGGTCCACGGGGTTAGTTTCTTTTCTCACCCAAACAAAATTAGTTGCTAAATTTTCATGATAAATGCGATCATAACAAAATCTAGCAAGGTGGCCTTTTCGACCACAATGTGTACATGTGTACACTTGAGCATACATATGATGGTGGTGATCATGAAGAGCATGTGTATGCCTAGAGGTGTGTGCATGCAAGGTTGGAGCTTGTTTCTTGCGAACCAAAGTTTCCAAACGTGTGTGATTCATGGCACAATGGCTCAAAGTGGAGCCCAAACTATCAACACTTTTCTTCAAATCAATTATGTCATTTTCAATGCTAGAAGATAAAGTGGAGCATGCAATAGGTGTGCCAGAACATGAAGCTACATTAGCATGACAAACATCAATCTCTTTTTGCAAAGATTTATTTTTAATCAAAACCAAATCCATTCTTTAGTAATTGATTCAATATTATTTTCAAGACAAGATTATCTTTAAAAGCAAAATCCAATTTTGAAGATAAAATCTCATTGTGCTTCACAACATCATCACAATCATTTTTGCTTTTTAAAACTTCAATCTCATTAAGGGCAAGGTCTAGTTGAGATCTTAGTGAGTCACATTCACTAGTGATCTCTTCCTTCTCTTGCAAAACCAATTCAAAATTTGAACACAAATCCCTTAATTCATTTTTCAAACAAGATTGTCTTCTTTCAAAAGATTGTGTTTTTCCAATAAATTTTCAAGCTTTTGAGCAAGTTCCATATTTAAAGTTTGAACTTCAAAACAACCATGGCAATAGGAACTAGAGCTATCATCAATATGAGAATCCGATTGTACCTCAAGGGAGTTCTTCCCTTGGACCATGAGGCATTGCTCTTCGGACTTTTCTCTCTTAGATCTCCTCATCTTGTTAATTATCCTTGGAAGCTCGGGAGACGTCAAGATGCTCCAAACTGCAAAAGCCGAATCATAGTGATCAAAAACGGGTAAAAGAAATTCATTTAGAGATACTCTAAGTGCTCTAAGTGCTAATGCATTGGCCTTCTTATGCTTGCTACTATTTGGGAGGGATTCTATGGCAATGGCTTGATAAACTATATGTCCTAGGTCTTTTAAATGTTTAGTCATATTAGCCTTCCAAGCATCAAGTCTAAAATGGTCAAACATGGGAGGGCTAGCCATAAGTGCAACTATATGTGTGCAAATGAACAATGCAAATGAAGATTAGCAAACCAAGATCACTCCTAGGTGGTTAAACCTAAATATCATGAGCACTAGCTCTGATACCAATTGAAATGTCACCTAGAGGGGGGTGAATAGGTGACAATGCTAATCTAGTAAACTAAATGCGAAATTTAAAAACTAATTGCAATTACTATAATGATGCACACACAAGCAAGTACAAGATATAACAATTTGCACAAAGTAAAGAGAGAGAGAGCAAGAGTCAATGGATCAAGCGCAAACAAAGAGATATGTTCCGAGGTTCGAGCACCCAGCTTTACATCCCCGCCTTCGACACACGAAGGATTTCCAATCCACTAGCTTGTCCACAAAGGACTCCCACAAAGGGAACCTCCACCGAGGATTTGGGGCAATCACATTACAAGGAGTTCCCAACACCCCTCCTTACAAACACAACCTCCTCCTTGAGGCACTTCTCCAATCCAACAAACAATCACCTCATAACTTGAGGGATTAGCACAAAGCAAACAAGGATCACCTCACAACTTGAGGGATACAACCCAAGGCACAAAGCCAAACAAAGATTGGGTTTTCAACTTGGTGGTTCAACAAGCAACCACAAACAATTTCTTCTCCCACACAAATATCCTATAGAATAGATAGTAGATTTTAGCTCAAGTGTGGAGAAAACTAATGGAATGGAAATCAGAATCACAAAGAAAAATCCTGGGAAAACAATAGAAATCAAGATGGTGAAGTTCAATCAAAGCTTTTCCCAAAAACCCTCTTCTTTGATTTTCCAAACCCTAGCAAAAACACCAAAAAGAATGTTCAATTCAAGTCCAAAAACTTCTTTTGATTGCAGCAAAAACACCAGAGAGTATGGAAAAATTCGCACAAAAAATCTTAGAGAAAAACTATTTACAAATGGGGTATTTATAGGCAAATCTGGAAACTAGCCGTTGGCTGTAATTTTTGCCAGAATTACCCTGACGGTCGACCGGGCCAGAATTACCCTGACGGTCGACCGCCCGGTCGACCGCCCAACGGTCAATTTTTGACCCGTTGGCGCTAGCGGTTGACCGCCCGGTCGACCCAACCAAACAGAGAGCAAACTGCTCTCAGTCGGTCGACCGGCACGGTCGACCGGCTAAAGGTGTAGCCGCGTGCATGTTTCTGTGCACGTCGGTCGACCCATACGGTCGACCGTCTACATGGTGCTGTCGACCGTACCGGTCGACCGACCAGCCTGGCAGACACCAAAACAGGTCAGAAATCTGGGGAAATAAATATCCAATAAATTCTTATAAACTACTAAAAATCCCCAAAATAGTTTTGTCAAATTGCATTGATATATAAACATGTGATAAAAGTTTTGACTCAAATATCAAGCAATTAAAACTATTTTTATGTCTTTTCATTTTTACCAAAAACCAAACCTTGTATTTTCTAAAACTTGGATTCTTGAATAGAAAATACATTTTGTCTAAAACTCATCCAAATACAAAAACATGATATTTAAACATTTTGAAACATGATGCATATGGATAGAAATCCAATATACATGAAACATATACATATCATAGTTTTTGTCCTTAATTCCAAAATTAAGTATTGTTAAAACACGAAACCTAAAACTCAGGAAATAGGTATATCAAAGTAAGTTTGTCTAAGAGTTGAAGCATGCATGTATATAGAACAAATCTAATATACATTAAACCATGTAAACTTGTTTTGATATAAAATCTATTCATGCAAACCAAGATCGGTTAAACCTAAAACCGAAAACCAAAACATGATACGTGTGTGTTGTGAACTTGAGCTTATCATACTATTCTAATCTTTACAATTAGGATCTAAACCCAAAACTAAACTATGGTACCGATGTCTTCTTGTAGAGCGCAATCTCCAAGCCGACTCGATCCAAACTCTTTGATCCATCGAGCAAGTGCTATATATGATCTTTGACACTCGGGCTCTTGAATCAACATGTAGGTAGCTTCCAAATCATCTTGTTGAAGCTAATCACCTACTAATAACTTGATTAATGATCTGAAACTAAAATCACAAGATTATTAGTACACATAACTACATGAGTTAATCATCATCAAAACTAGAGTGGAAGGCCTTTGGGCCAACACTCACGAGTAGCAAGAGGGCCTTGGGAGCCAAACAGAAGAGGAACTGGGAGAGAGTTACGGCGATGTCCAAGCTTCTGCTGCACTCCGATAATCATGGAAGGATCCGATGCACACTCTGATTAGCTACAGCAAGGCCATCAAGGTCCGGTCTCTAGGATCTGGACATGAGAATCCAGGGTTGTCAGATGCAACCCGCGAGTAGATATGATAAAGCCAAGTGGCATGCTCAGGCAGTCACATGTGTGCATGATCATGTGATATGGTTCAAGCATGCAGATACAGGCAATGACAAGTAACATAAAGGGAATTAAAGGAACGACAGTAAATCTGAAATGAAGTGAATACTTGTATATCAATAAGTCTGAATCAAAAAGCATGCATAGAAACAGTGTCAAGAGCTAAAGTACAAATAGACATGCGATAAATATATTAAACATGCAATAAATACATTAAACATGTGATAAATACAAGTATGGACAAAACTAATTGTATAAGCTCAGATTATGGATTCACGGGATCGATACGTCAAGGGGATAATTCAAACAAGGAAACTGATTGAAGCTAAACCTGCACAAAAAATACAGAATTTTAGAACTTAAGATTAGGATGTGCAAGTGCTCAATTCTTCCGCGATAGCAAGTGGCTATGCGGGTCGTGATCCACAAGGAGGGTTTTGCGATAGAAGCGTTTACGTTCTTTATTGAAATCATTATGAAAACAAAACGAAAGTTCTTCTTTGTTTTTAAAAAATAAAAATGAAAAAAAGAATTATGTTAAAGTTAGAAGAAAATGAGAGATGAAGAAGGTGGAGAAAATCAGAAAACGATGAAAGCGATTATGTAAAAATGAGTTGGGAAAGAAAGATTTAGAAGAGGTAGTGTTGGTGATTTAATTTACAGAAATAAAAGGAAAGAAATAAAAGTAAATACTTACCTTCTTTTCAGCAAAAGCTTACCTTGAATCTTCAGCTACGATGTTACCTTGAAGTGGAGGCAATCAGCGCATAGCCCATAAGAGTTGATTATTGGTCTCTTCCACATTACATCATCAAGACAACGCAAGTATGAAATGATACAGAGAGAGACTCAATTCCATCGTCATGAGCTATCGGTGACACTCGCAAAAGTAAGGCTCTTTCGATGCTTTTAGACTCACTTGGAAGACAATTGTACCAAAAAGAAAAGTGAAGTAGAAAAGAAGAAGAAGAAGAAAACTAAAACAAAGTACATACAAAAGAGAATACCGATTCGATTTCATAACGATAAAAGAAAAGAGAGAAACTTTACACCGGTGTCACGCTCAGCACAAGCTTCATTCTTGTTCTTCTATGAAAGTCTGATCTCCTCTGAATTACATAAATGAAAACTAAAATTACATGAAAGAGAAAAACAAAACCTATACTAAGAAATGAAAAACTAGTCTAAATCCTATCTCTGCATGGTCGTCCCATTTTCAGCACAAAGACTGCCCTTTTATAGGCATAACCCACACGAGGAAGATCCCGGGGAGATCGGGGGAGCAAACGCTCCCCCTAACTCCCCAACCAAGCCGCGAATCCGCGGCTTTTGCCGCATTTCCGCGGCCAGGGTATGGCCAGATGGCCACACCCTATTGGTGGATCGTTCTGGTGTTTCCTTCTGACTTTATCCTTTGTTGGATTTTCAGTTTGAGTCCTGGAGTGTGACGAAATGGCCTTGGATTCTTGGCTTTAACCGATTGATTCTGAGAGGATTCTTCTCAACCGGTTTTCAACCTCTTGATTTTGCCCTGATTTACTGAGTGCGAATTAATTCTGATTTAATTCAGAATTTTGGTGGGCTTTGGGCTCATTTCTCTTCATCTCCTTAAAGAATGGGCCTGCAAATAAATCAAACAATTAATTAGGACTATGCAAAGTTTTATTCTATAATAAGTATGGAAATATGATATTAAATATGCAACATTAGCGACCAATCACACCCCCATACCTATCTTTTGCTCGTCCTCGAGCAAAACAACTAAACTATACTAAGGATTATTGGACCACTTTCGCAGGTCACGCGATTGCACTGAGCATGTGCAACAAGCCGTTAAACCTCTAGGTTCCCCCTAGAGGACGAGTTTTATCTCGTGAGGGTTTTCAGCGAATTATACCCACAAAATCCATAAAGAAAGAGAAACAAAGAGTTAGTATTTTCAAAAAGCATTTTGAAAGAGAAAAATATTTGAAATATAATTGTAAGATCTAAGCAATCTATAAGTTATAGGAAAACTGAATTTTTCATTCCTAAACTTAGTCTCTATTCAAAAATTTGTTATCAATCAAAGTAAGGAGTCAAATTGTGTTTCTCATCTAATCTATTACTTTACCCTAAGTCATATGCACTTGTGACTGTGAAAATTTTAACTAAGGGTTCATTAACTCTAACTCTTATGCCTTATTTTTATATATATATATATATATATATATATATATATATATATATATATATATATATATATATATATTTTGGTGGTATTATACCTTAGTTTTATTAGGCTTTCTAATCTGCCCATGTAACGAGCCTTTAATCGATGACTCCCAAACCAAACGGTCTTAGGGCACCGGGTGAGAAAACGCCCCAAGGACTTAAGGACTCGAGCAAACAAGGCCACAAAATTAAGGATTTTATTATATGAACCACTTTTAGGCGTGAATACTTATGCTTAATTAGGCACAAATACCCAGCTTAATCAGAGAAAATTTTTTCTCAAACTTATCTAATCATCTTTCGCATAAATACTAAGGCTTGCTTAGGCCAAAGCACCTAGCTAATCAATAATTAGATTTATTTATCTCTCTTTTTTTTTCTTTTTTTTTTCAAACTTATCTAATTATCTTTCGCACAAATACTAAGGCTTGCTTAGGCCAAAGCACCTAGCTAATCAATAATTAGATTTATTTATTTTTTTATTTATTTTTTTTATATTTTTTTTATAAGGCATAAGAATCTTTGTTTTTGAACCCTAAGTGTGTAAGTGTATGAGGTGTGCATACTTCATCAAGGTAAAGATTAAGACTAAATTACTTTGACAAATTATCTTCCTAACCCTAAAAATCAAACAAATAATCTTATTTTGACCAGTATAAGAAATCCTAATTTAGATTTTCCTATTCCTTAAAATTAACTTAATTTCTTACAAAAAATATGTCAAAATATTATTTCTATTTTCAAAAAGTTTTTAATAAAAAAAACCTAAGTTATGTTAGACCTCCCCCACACCTATCTCATGCATTGTCCTCAATGTATGAATTAATGCATAGATGCATGAAAAAGAAGAAAGGGAAGAAAAGTGTTACCTTAAGGTGGTGGTTTCGGTGGTGGTCTGATTGGTCCACGAAACGCGGCCCAATAGACTTTTCGTGGGATTCGGAGGAACCCACCAAAAATATCTTTAATATAACCCATTAAAAAGATAAATCAATGAAGAATTTTTATTAAAAATTTAACCCCCATCTAATTTCCAAATTCCATAACTAATTTCGGAGTCAAATTTGTCAACCACCTCGTCCCAGAATGGAGTACGAAAAGATAGAATGATTGACTTGGACTCAGGAAGTACAGGAACTAATACTGACTCAGGAAAGTGACTTAAGTCAAGTAAAGGTTCAGGAGTCGAGATTGGTTCAAGAAGCGGGTCCAAGTCAAGAAGTTGAAACTCAAGTCCACATGTATTTTCTAACAATGGGATGTGACTTAATATTGGTGATTCAAGTTCAAGAATGATAGGTGGGGGAATCAAAACTGACTCTAAAATATTACTCAAGTTTGGTAACAAAACAGGAGTCAATATTGATTCAGAAAGGGAACTGGATCACAGATTTGAGAATCTAGGTCACATATCTCATTGAGTTCAATATCATAAAAATGAGAACTTGCTAATTTGTCAATAGGATCTTCAAAAGTGTATAATTGGTCAAGTTCAATATGATCCTCAAAGATGGGTGATTCAATTTCATAATGAATTGGTACAGGATCCAATGTTGACTCCGGGAAAAGATTGAAGTCAGGTGAAGATACCGGAGTCATTATTGAATCAGGAAGAAGAATTGAATCACTAAGTTGGGGTTCAAGATCATATTCATTCTCAAGTTCTATTTCAGGAAAGGAATAACTTGCCAAACTGTCAATATCTTTTTCAAAATTTGGAGTTTGGGCAAGTTTAAATGGTTGTTCTGAAATAGAATCTTGATTTCCAAAACAACATGACTCTTCGGCTCTAACAGAATGGTAAGTGACATCAGAACGGTGGGAACGTAGAGATTCGACCATCATATCTATGTCACGATTACGAGCGTTTTAAGCCTGAGTCATGGCTTCAAGCATCTTTTCATAGTTGATGGATTCATTGTTTTGATGAAAAGATGAAGTGTTGTCTTGGAAGTGGTAGTGAAATTGTGAGTCCATCAGATTTTGTGATTGTTATTTGGACTCACGCATACTCCTTTCCAAAATTGATGGTTTTCTATTTTGGACTGGTGGAACTGAGTATGACTCTTGGGGATATTGTGGACTAGGTGGATAAGGGGGACAAGGTGGTTGAAAATTATGCTCGGGGGAGGTGAATCCCCACTGACTCGGTGAAGAGTTAAAATTATTATGGAAATTATAGTTATTAGATTGGGGGCATGGGTTATATTGATTCGGATAAGACCAATCCGGCACACTAGGTTGGTTAAAGTCATGATATACCAGGTTGGTAATATCCGAAAATGAACTCGGTGTGTAATATGGATTATTATTAAAGTTGAAAAAATTATTATTATAAGCCATATCACACAATAGAATACAAAAAAGAAAGAAAAAACAAACAAATAAGCAAACAATAAAAAGAGAAAATTCTAACTAAGTTAGGGTAGACCTATGACCTAGACGACTCCTAACTGATTAGACTGTCCACGGGAGGTCTAATGCAGACTTTGACCACAAGCTAATCAGTCAGGTCAGGCAAGGTTGGTGGGAGGTTTTCCGTCAAAGACGTTCCTTAATTAAATAACCACCAACCTTCGGGCTTTCGGCCCTTAATCCCTTTCCTCGACACTGATTTTGCAGGAGTCAAATTCCAACACCTTTCTCCCTTAGGATAATCTCCTAATTGAGTCCGAGATGTCCCTAGGGCCAACGTCTACTCATTTTTAGTTAGGCTTGGGTTAGTGAGTGCTTGGAATCTGATTTTTGGGCTAAGGAAGGGTGATTAAATCCCCACCTTATCTTGTTATGGGTTAGTGCCCTTAAGATAAGTTTGTGCAAGTGTACAAGATATATAAGATTCACTCAAAGCGATATAAATCAACCAAGAAATGAGTCCTATTCTGAATGCAATGCGTACGTACCTTGCTCCAGCACTCTTCAACAGTAAAATAAATGAATTGAAAAGACACGTGCCTAAAATGCAAAGGTCTAATCGATTTTTTATCTTTTTCAACTAGTATTTTACTGTTGGTTTATTAGCAGGCTTATGTGATGGCATAAAAAAAATAAAGTTGCAGAAAACTAGAATTTTGCAAAGCAAGCAGCCCTGCAAAAAAGATAGTTAGTAGTGAACTCCTCCTTGCCGCGGAAACGCGGCAAAAGCAGAGAAAACGCGGTAATTCAGAGGGTACTTGGTCTCTGTTTTCTGGAACAGAGGCCCAAGACCACTTATATGTTTCTGCAATCCTTTATTCCTGCTTTGCTTGCCCTATAGCCTGCAACAGAGAAGAAAATTCGTTTAAGTTCTAAAAAATTTTCAATAAAAATCAGATTTCAATAAAAACTTTACCCTCCCCGGCAACGGCGCCAAAATTTGATTGAAGCTAAACCTGCACAAAAATACGGAATTTTAGAACTTAAGATTAGGATGTGCAAGTGCTCAATTCTTTCGCGATAGCAAGTGGCTATGCGGGTCATGATCCACAAGGAGGGTTTTGCGATAGAAGCGTTTACGTTCTTTATTGAAATCGTTATGAAAACAAAACAAAAGTTCTTCTTTGTTTTTTAAAAAATAAAAATGAAAAAAAGAATTATGTTAAAGTTAGAAGAAAATGAGAGATGAAGAAGGTGGAGAAAATCAGAAAACGATGAAAGCGATTATGTACAATGAGTTGGGAAAGAAAGATTTAGAAGAGGTAGTGTTGGTGATTTAATTTACAGAAATAAAAGGAAAGAAATAAAAGTAAATACTTACCTTCTTTTCAGCAAAAGCTTACCTTGAATCTTCAGCTACGATGTTACCTTAAAGTGGAGGCAATCAGCGCATAGCCCATAAGAGTTGATTATTGGTCTCTTCCACATTACATCATCAAGACAACGCAAGTATGAAATGATAGAGAGAGAGAGACTCAATTCCATCGTCATGAGCTATCGGTGGCACTCGCAAAAGTAAGGCTCTTTCGATGCTTTTAGACTCACTTGGAAGACAATTGTACCAAAAAGAAAAGTGAAGTAGAAAAGAAGAAGAAGAAGAAAACTAAAACAAAGTACATACAAAAAGAGAATACCGATTCGATTTCATAACGATAAAAGAAAAGAGAGAAACTTTACACCGGTGTCACGCTCAGCACAAGCTTCATTCTTGTTCTTCTATGAAAGTCTGATCTCCTCTGAATTACATAAATGAAAACTAAAATTACATGAAAGAGAAAAAAACCTATACTAAGAAATGAAAAACTAGTCTAAATCCTATCTCTGCATGGTCGTCCCATTTTCAGCACAAAGACTGCCCTTTTATAGGCATAACCCACACAAGGAAGATTCCGGGGAGATCGGGGGAGCAAACGCTCCCCCTAACTCCCCAACCAAGCCGTGGATCCGCGGCTTTTATCGCGTTTCCGCGGCCAGGGTGTGGCCAGATGGCCACACCCTGTTGGTGGATCGTTCTGGTGTTTCCTTCTGACTTTATCCTTTGTTAGATTTTCAGTTTGAGTCCTGGAGTGTGACGAAATGGCCTTGGATTCTTGACTTTAACCGATTGATTCTGAGAGGATTCTTCTCAACCGGTTTTCAACCTCTTGATTTTGCCCTGATTCAGTGAGTGCGAATTAATTCTGATTTAATTCAGAATTTTGGTGGGCTTTGGGCTCATTTCTCTTCATCTCCTTAAAGAATGGGCCTGCAAATAAATCAAACAATTAATTAGGACTATGCAAAATTTTATTCTATAATAAGTATGGAAATATGATATTAAATATGCAACATTAGCGACCAATCAGAAACCCTCATCTATATACCACATATCTCATGTCGCCATCATCTAAATTCATACAACTTGAGTTACTCTCAGAGTAACAATGCTAGAGTGTGTTTGGAGTAATCATTGTGCCACAAATCATATGTCATAAAAGCAGGGTGTCAACTCAGAGTATACCACCTGATTAAATGATTTATCACTATAACTGGAGAATAAAAATGTGTTATATTTTAAATTATTTAATAATAATAATAATCAGTACCGTTTGATATTTCAATCGCCTCCCTACTAGCGCCTCACATCACTGATAGTTTGTACTAGAGTTCACTCTAGTAAAACTTACTCGGGCCTGATATGTGAGTACCAGGACCCGAACAAAGAAGAGACCAAATATCACATGTTCCTAATATTATTACTGTTTGGTTGTTTTATGTTATTCATCTAATCCATATGCTTTTGTATGTGCTACCAGCACACATACATTCACTTATGAATAAGACGAGTTATTACTTGAAAACTGATAAATCTGATGGCTCATATTTATAGTTGGTCCCGTCTCGGCCAGGGACTAGGCTCAGGAGTACAGGCTACTGCTTCCGGGGACTTATCATTACGCGCCCCACACGACACTTCAGATATCATGCTACTCCTTTTGGGGACTTATCATTACGCGCCCCCACACGACACTTCAGAAATATCACCATTATAAATATGACATCATACCGGTATCCATCAGTTTTCCCACCATAGTGTAAGTTGAGTACTTTATTATATATATATATATATATATATATATATATATATATATATATATATATATATATATTGCCCAAAGATAATATCCACAAGGTGTATACAGTAATCCAATATCCATGATTACTCAATTACGGGGATCAACATGAGTATAATATCAGGAGCATAATGTCAGAAGTCTCCCTGTTATAAGGGTTCAGGAATACAGGAATACATGAGCGCTGGAGTTTAGGAGTACCAGAAGTCTGGTAACAGTATAATAATCAGGCCAAGTCCCCGTAAAAGTGATAGTCATGAATATATAATGTAATATAGGCGTCAGATATAATAGTATCCAGTCAGGGTCACAATATCAGGTCAAATGTGTAAGTGCACCTAGAGGGGGGTGAATAGGTGTACGGCTAGTCTAATGAACAAAATGCGGAAATTAAAACTTAATTGCAACACACTTAATGTAACCAACGAGTGTAGCCGAATTCCCGGTGAAGGGCTCTGAACTAACTCCTCTTGATTCCTCTGAATAAGAGTTGAGGTGCTATATGAAGCTCTCGTGGTTAAACACAAGTGAGGCACACAAACAATCACAACCAAGCATATAAGTATGATATGACAATATGAAACAATGCAAGGCACAATATAAGAGAGAGAGAGAGTTAGAGTCAATGGATCAAACGCAAACACCGAGATTTATTTCGAGGTTCGAGCACACAGCTCTACGCCCTCGCCTTCACACAGAAGGATTTCCACTAACTCGTCCACACAGGGAACCTCCACTGAGGATTTGGGGCAAATACAATTGGGAGTACACAACTCCTCTCTCAACCAATACAACCTCTCACAGAGGCAAGGCACAACCAACACAAAAACCACCTCACACAAGAGGGATAGGCACTTAGCCAATACAAATCAATCACCTCACACTTGAGGGATTCCAACACAAACTCCACTTCTCATTAGAGGGAGCTAAACACAATCTCCACCTCTCACTAGAGGGAGCCAACCACAACTTCCACAATCACCTCACAATAGAGGGATACCCAATCAATCTCCTCTCACTAGAGGGATATCACAATGAAGGAAGTTTACAACTTGGTAGTTTCCACAACCACAAACTAATTTTTCCCACAAAATAAAGATCCTAATAGATAGGATAGTAGATAAGTTCAAGTGTGGAAAATAAAGAGTTTGGAAACAAGAACACAAAGAAAATACTTGGGAAAACAACTAAAATAAGTTTGAAATGAAGATCAAAAGCAATATCCCAAATATCCAATTTTTCTTTGAATTTTCCAACCCTTTAAAATAAAAAGATGAATCCTTTTGGCTCTAAAAAAACTTTTGAAAACTTGTATAAAACACTTGTAAAAAGGAGAAATTTTGCTCTTAAAAAACTTGGAGAGAAACATCTCTCAAATGAGGTATTTATAACCCCCATAAGAATTCTGCCCGTTGGCAGCAGAAAGGTCAGTTTTGACCTTCCGGTCGACCGGCCAGTCGACCGGCCAACTGTCAAAAATATGACCGTTGAGCCAGCCGGTCGACCGCTCGGTCGACCGTGCCAAATCCAGAGAGCAGTTGCTCTCTGGCCGGTCGACCGCTTGGTCGACCGTGCCAAGCCTCACGGTCGACCTCCGGTCGACCGCCCCCCACCCGAGAGTGGGGCACTTTCAGTCGGTCGACCGGCCTAAGTGGCTGGTCTGCGTGCACGTCCTTGTGCACGTCGGTCGACCGGTCCGATCGACCGACTCTGGGTCCGGTCGACCGGCCCGGTCGACCGCCAGAGCCTGGCAGGGCTGATTGTAGGATTTAAAACTTGGGTTTTTTAATATCAAATAAATCCCATAAAATCTCTAAAAATCCAGAAAAATAGTTTTAGTTTAATACTTTGATATACAAATATGTTTGAGTAAAATCAAACCATATTACAAATATTTTGAAATATTTTTGTAACTTAGAAATTTTGCCGAAAATCAAAATCCGTATTTTCCAAAACTAAGATTTTTGAAATGGAAAATTGTTTTGTCCAAAACTCATCCAAATATAAAAACATCATATTGAAACAACTTTGAGGCATATAGTATATGGATATAATCCAATATACATATAAAGATACATATCAATATTTTTGACAATAAATTCAAAAATTAGTTTTGTTAAAATACCAAAACTCCAAACTCATGAAATAGACTATCAAACTAAGTTTGTTTAAATAATTGAAGCATAGATGTATATAGAACAAATTTAATATACATTAAATCATGTAAATTTGTTGATTCTATCTATTCATGAAAACAAAGATCGGTTAAACCAAAAACCGAAAACCAAACATGAAACTTAAACAAGTGTGTGTGTTGTGAACTTGAGCATATCACACTATCTAATCTTTAACAATAGATCTAAATAGTAAACTAAACACTGTACCAAAGTCTTCTTGTAGAGCGTCGTCTCCAAGTCGACTCGATCCAACGTGATCCACCGTGCTTGACTCCAACCGAGTGCTAGATATGAACTTCGACGCTCGGGCTCTTGAATCACCATGTGAAAGCTCCAAAACACCTTTGTTGAAGCTAATCACCTACTAATATCTTGGTTAAGTATCTGAAACTAAACATCACAAGATTATTAGTAAACTATAACTACATGAGTTAATCATCATCAAAACTAGAGTGAAAGGCCTCTAGGCCAACAATCTCCCCCTTTTTGATGATGACAAAACTCATGGAGTTATATATGCATGTATTAAAGTTAAGCTTCAAAGAAGCTCCCCCTTAACTCATGCATAGCAATAAATAATAAATATATGCAATGATTGCTAAACATGAATATGTATCAACATGCATAAAACAATGAAATGAACATGCTCTTGATACCAAACTTTTAAAATAAATTCCTTTTCCTTTTTAAAATAAACATGTTCTTAATTAATTGCTCTAGATACCAATAAATTTCAATGTGAAAACTTTATCAATAAAGCAACATAAAAGCTCTTAATGCCAATCAATAAAAAAAATTCTTGATACCAATTGGAAGATAATCAATAAAAGCTTTTGATACCAACAATAAAAAATATCAATATGAAATAACTTTGATATAAACTTACAAATAAATAATAAACATGCATATAACCTCAAATACGTCTCCCCTTTTTGTCAATCATCAACAAAGGGGTCAAAGAGAACAATAAAACAATGTTCTCCTCCTTTTTGTCTTAACCAAAAAAATATCAATAAGGGTGAAATCAAATCAAAACATTATGATACCAATTTAAAAAAAATATATCAATTGAAAATAAATAAAACATACCAATTGAAGGTACATAAACCAAATGTTTTTAATATAAATTTAAATACCATTTGTAAGTAAATAAATCATTTTTAAGAATTTAACCAAAATTTTTGATATCATATAGATAATCTTGATATCGATTGTAAAGATTAGTACCAATTGAAAGTAATTTTTCATTAGGAGCACATGATACCAAAAAAATCAATATCATTTTTTCAATCATTTTTCAACATAAAGTGTGGGAGTAAAATATCAAGGGTAAACAAAACTAATTGAAAAATGAAATATAAATTTTCTCCCCGTTTATGAAATACCAAATAAAATATGCATAAGCTTGTATAAGATACCAATTGAAACATAATCAATTGAAGTATAAAAGTCATTGAAGAAATCAAGCTTAGCATAACTAAAATTTGTGCTCAAAGATATAGAGATATAGTAAGCACAAATAAAGCATATATATATATATGTATGGAAAATTGAATACCAATCGAAATTGATACTATTTGAAGTGTAAGCATACATATATATAAAAACATATATGAGTATACAAAAAGAATGTCAATAGTGTTACCAATTGAAAAGATCCAATGATACTAATTGAAAACATAATAAGATCAAGTGTATAACTCATACTTTCTACCACTCATTCATGCACATGTTTTAAATGGATTTTCAATAAGAAGCATACAAGGCATGGTCGCCAAACCAACCGCCCTTTAATGGAAAGGGTTTTCAAAAATAGGTTTGAAAATAGTTTAGCATAATTGAAAACTCTTCCAAAATGAAGAATACGAACTAGTTATAAGAAAAATTTGTAAACTAGTACGAAATACTTCAAGTAAGGAATAAAACAAAATATATTCCATGAAAAATATGTAAGTCACATGATCACCAAACACTCAAAATCTATATAGCACAAATTATACTCATGAAAATAAAATCATGAGAAAACATTAAATAAAGTGAGTGTATAAGAATTATGTGAAACACATTATCATGAAATAGTCAATTTAGCTCAATTATGAAATTCCTTGTCAAAACATGAAAATCATCAAAGTTAAATAGGCTTCAAGGTATATGTATGTTTTGTCTAAACTAGAAGTATACATACATATCCCTAAACGCAATTGAGTTTATAATAAAGATTTGCATGAAAAGACAAAAAGACTCAAAGGAGTATACATGTATATCTTAAGTTTTGACAAAATAGGCATATACATGAAGCTAAACATATAAACATGAAAAACATGTACAATATGGGAATACACGTCAAAATGTTTGAATCATCAAAACTAGACTATACTAGTACATCTAATGAGCACAAATGAGCTTTCAAGCACAAGCATATAATGATCTATTTGTGGCTCACTAGTTGTACAAGTATATACCTAAGTTTTAATAAAATCTAACATATAAACATGTAATCAAAACATCAAGCATAGAAATCAAAACAAAAACTCATATGATCATTATGTAAATGAACATGCATTAGATCTATGATATATATATTAGTTAAACAAATGTGAGAACACAAAAGTATAAGTCCATATTAAACATGGGTGTCTCAAATACTAATCATGCATATCACAGGTCTAATAATCATGTCATTTAACATACTAATCATGAAACATCAAAACATGCTAAAAATGAATGATCTAAAAGCATGTAAACATAAATAAGAGTAAGAGATCGTTACCAAACCAATAAGGCACATCTCCATGTCTCCAAAATAAGGTGGTCCTCCCACCAAACTTCCCTTGTAAGTGATGCATTCAAATTGTCCTCATAAAGCTCGGAACGCATCCACCTCAAGGCACCATTACTTTCACGTCAAGCGAGAGTCCACACCTACATCAAATAGCATAGGGGTGGTCTTTAGTACCCACATTCTTTTGGGTCCATGGGGTTTAGCTCCTTTCCTAACCCAAACAAATTTAGTTGCTAAATTTGAATCATGTATACGATCATAGCAAAATTTAGCAAGGTGGCCCTTACGTCCACAATGTGTACAAGTGTACACATGAGCATACATAGTGTTGTGTACATGAACGTGCGAAGCATGTGTACGCCGTGGTTTGTGTGCATGCAAAGATGGAACTTGTTTCTTTCGAAACATAGATTCCAAACGTGTATGGTTCAAAGCACAATGGCTCAAAGTGGAGCCCAAACATTCAACACTCTTCTTAAGCATAGATATATCATTTTCAATTAAGAAAGAAGAGGTGCATGCAATAAGTGAGCTAGGTGAAGCTACACTAGCATGGTAAACATGTGTAGACAAATTATTTTTCAAAACAATATTCTTCTTAGAAACCAAATCTAATTCTTTTGAAATAGAAATAATTTTGTTTTTCAAAGAATCATTTTCTTCTAAAATAAAATCAAGTTTTGAAGTTAAAGATTAATTTTTCTTCAAAACATTTTCACAATCATTTTTATTTTTTAAAATCTTGTTTTCATTTAAAACAAGTTCAAGTTGGGTTTTCAAAGAGTCACACTCATTTGAAATCTCACCTTCTCTTGTAAAGCCAATTCAAGTTTTAAAAATAAATCCTTATTTTCTTTTGATAACTTACAAGTTTTCTTTTTCAAAAATTTATATTTTTCAAGGAGGTTCTCATAAACAATAGATAACTCTTCATTTAATGCATCGGCATCCATACTATCAAGAGCATCAAATGAAGAGCTAGCACTATCTAGTTGAGTGTCCGAAAGTACCACAAGGGAGTCATTGCCTTGGACCATGTAGCATCGTTGTTCGGATTCATCCTCACTAGATTCCTTCTCCATTATGTTGGGCGTTTGAAGCTCGGAGGAGGTCAACGTGTTCCACACTGCAAAGGCGAATTGTTGGCCCAAAGGCCAATCACTCTAGTTTTGATGATGATCAACTCATGTAGTTATAATACTAATGATCTTGTGTTTAATTAGTCTCAGATTTATGATCAAGATCTTAGTTGGTGTTTAGCTTCAACAAAGGATTTAAAGTCAAGTTTTGGAGCTAGCACGGTTTGATTCAAGTGCCTAAGCATCAAGACTACATCAAGTACTCAAGAGGAGTCTAGCTCTTTGGATCGTGTTTGGACCAAGTCAAGAAGATGAGAATACTTCAAGTGAAGACTTCAAGAAGAAGACTTGCGTCTAGGTTTGTTCTTATAAGATTTTGTTTTTAGATTAAAATGTAAAGGATAGAATACTTGGTGGATTGCTCAAGTATACCATACACACACACACTCTTGATTTAGATGTATTTTTATAAAAGAATTTTTATTTTAGAAAAATACAAAAGAGTTTTTATTTTTGAAAAATGTTTTGGTAAAAACTACAAAAACCATGTTTAGTGCTTATTGTCAAAATATAGATATTTCACCATGTATGTGTAGTGGATCATATTCATACACTCTATGCTTTAAAAGAGTTTAAAATATCTTGTTTTTATATTTAGAGAAGTTTTGGAAAAATCTATTTTGGAAAAATATAGTTTTTGTTTTTTAGCCAAAATTTCTAAGTTACAAAAATAGTTCAAATTGTTTGTAACATGTCTTGATTTTACTCAAACATGTTTGATTATCAAAGTATAATACTGAACCTATTTTTGTAGATTTTTCGTGAATTTATGGGATTTTATTAAAGATAAAAAGCCAACTTTTAAATCCCTAAAATGACCTATCCTTGCTTCTGCCGGTCGACCGGACCGGTCGACCGAGCTAGGAGTCGGTCGACCGATGTGCACAGAATGTGCACGCCAGTTTGGCTGGAGGGCCAGTCGACCGACCCGTCGACCGCCAGAGAGCTTCTGCTCTCTAGAAAGCTCCGGTCGACCGGCCGGTCGACCGAGGCTCCAACGGTCAGAAATCTGACCGTTGGCAGTCGACCGGGCCGGTCGACCGACAGCCGTCAGGGCTGAAAAATTACCCCAACGGCTAGTTTTTCTAGCCTATAAAAGGGGGCTTATTCGACTGTTTTAAGAGAAGATTTTCGTAGAGTTTTAAAGATAGTTTTTCCTACTATATTAAGAGGTTTTCTCCACTTATTTGAGAGTAAATATTTCCAATCAAAAGGGGAGTATATCAAGAGTGTTTTCAAAGTGATTTCTTGAGTTTTTCCTCCACCATTTCAATCCTAGTTTTCTCACACAAACACTTGAGCTATCCATTGCTATATCTACCTATAGGAATATTTGTTGTGAGAGGATTTTAGGTGATCAAAGTGTTGTGATCACCAAAGTTCCATCTTTGTATTTGAGGAGGCGGACTTGCGGGTTCGCGGTATTTCGAATTCGCGTGTGAACTCTTTTTTGAGGTGCGGCCTCGGCGAGCTAGTGGGCTTGCGGTGTATTCTTGCGGGAACGAGTGAAGGGACTAGAGAGTCCAAGAGTTCTAGTGAGAACTCCTTGTAGGTGTTGCGGCACCGAGTGATCCAGTGGGATCAGTTTATAGTGAAAATCCTTCAAGTGTTGAAGGCGGGGACGTAGAGCAAGTGTGCTCGAACCTCAAAACAAATCTCCCGTGTTTGCGATTGCTCTCTATCTCTTACTTGTCTTTATATCTTGCATGCTAATATTGTCTTTATCTTTATATGCTTGATGTATTGTGTGCTTAATTGTTATATGCTTGGGGTTTGTTTGCTAACACTTGTATTCAACCAAGAGAGCCAACGCGGCACCTCAACACTTATTTAGAGGAATCTTGAGGAGTTAGTCCAGAGCCCTTCACGGGGAATCCGGCTACACTCTTGTGTTATACGAGGTGTTTAGTTCAAGAAGTTTTTAGTTTGCATTAAATGAGTTTTAATTCCGCATTATTGACCATTAGATTAGCCATCACCTATTCACCCCCTTCTAGGTGATTACAAGTGGTATCAGAGCCAAGTGCTCTTGATTTGGGTCTTACAACTTAGAGTTAAAGATCCTCATTTATAACTAATCACAATATTTGTTTACACACACCTTGGATTTCATGTCACCTCCCACCTTTGACATTCTTAACATCCAAACTTGGAAGGTTAAGATGTCTTTGTACCTCAAAGCCCTAGGCATTCATGTTTATTTTGCCACTATTAAAGATTTTTATTGTTTAAATGGTAAAAATATTGAGGCTAATGCAAAGGCCATTCATGCTTTGAAGAGTACCCTAAATGATGAATATTTATCTAGGGTTTCTAACATTGACTCGGCTTTTATAGTTTGGAACACCATCATTTCCCTTGGCGAACAAGAACTATACTATGCGGGGAGCGACTCGGATGTTGAAGTGACGCTTCCAACGTGTGCTACATGGTCCAAGGGGATAACCCCCTTGAGGTAAACACCGAATCCGAGCTAGATGAGGATGTTGATATGTCTTATAATGAACTAGCATCATTTTGTCAACAACTCTTAGAAAAATATGAATTGCTTAAGAAGGATAATAAGAAAATGAAAGACAAATTTGATTGCATGTTAAAAGAAAAGATTCTTTACAAGATAAATTGGAATGTTTTCAAAAGAAAATGAAAATATTTCCTTGCTTTCTAAATTGAATGATTTGTGTGAAGGAAATAATGCTTTGAAAAATAAAATTGTTTTGGTGGAAAAACAAAAAGAAGTTGCTTTAAATGAAAACACTTCTTTGAAAAGAAAAATGGTTGAAAAAGAAAAAGTAAATGTTTCTAAAAAGAAAAAGATTGTTGATCATGCTCTTCATGCCACAACCATTGATAAAAATGAAGTTAAATATTTGAAAATAAATTGATTGTTTGAGCTCAACTTTGAGCAAATATGCATTTAACCATAAAAAATTAGAATCCTTGTTTCAAAAGAAACAAGTTCTCCATGTTCATGCACATCACTCACATCATGCATATGAACACTTTGCACGTCATGATCACACTCATACACATATGCATCCTAGAGCGTACAAATGTACACATTATGGCCGCAAAGGCCATTTAGCAAGATTTTGTTATGATAGAATAAATTCTTCAAATTTTGCTAACAAAAATGTTTGGGTTTCTTACAATGCTAACCCTCAAGGACCCAAAGAAAATGGGTACCAAAATCTCCACCTTGTGTTTTTGATGTAGGTGCAGGCTCTCACAAACGTGAGAGAGTTGGTGCCTTGATGGTGGATGCACATGGACTTGATGGACACACATTTGATGCACCGCTATCAAGGAGGTTTGGTAGGACAACAACCATGTTTTGGAGAATTAGAGCATAGTTCTTTAGTTTGGTAACTATCTCTAAACTCCTATTTTATTTACATGCTCTTTCATATATGATATTTTTAGCATGTTCATGTTTTATTTGTTTTATGCTTCATGTGGTAAATACTAGTTTAAATGTAATTTTTATCAAAACTTGGATATATACATGTACAAGTAGTGAGCGACATTTGATTCATATATGTTTGCACTTCATTGTTCATTTGTACTCACTATATGCACATTTATAGCCTAGTTTTGATGATTTTCTCATTGTACTTCATGTATATGTATTTTGTGTTCAAATCTAATAAATATACATGTATATCCCTTGAGTCATTTACCTTCATGCAATTTATCTCATGGACTCTTTTTATGTTTGGGATATGTATGCATATTATTAGTTTTGGATAAACATACATATACTTAGAAGTTTGTTTTTAGATGAAAAATGATTTTTTTCTGATTTTCATCTTTAATTGAAAATGACTTTTCATGATTTGTTTGATAAAATGATATTCATGTTTGTTTTGAGCTTCAGTGACTAATTTTCATGAATATGCTATTCACATGTTGTTTGTACACTCATATTTAATTTGTTTTCTCATGACTATGTTTTGATGAGTCTTTATGAGCCTTATAGATTTCGAGTGTCAAACTTTATGTATTTAGTATGCTTCATGATATACATATGATTTGGTTTCATATTTTTTTTTGAAGGATCTTTAACTAGTTTTTCAAAATTACTTTTAACTAGTTATTGTTCTTCATTTGGTAGTGATTTTCAATGCTAAAATATATTCAAAATTATTTTCGAAACCCTACCTATCCCCTCATGGGTAGACGGATAGGCGAGTATGCCTTGCAAGCCTTATTGAAAATCTTTTACCTTGTGCATAAAAAGGGTGATAGTTTATGAGTTATATACTTGATTTACATCATATTCTCAATTGATATCTCAATTGATATTTTTTGTATAACTCATATTTTCTATATATGTATGCTTCACATTTCAAATAATATCAATTTCTATTGGTATTTTCATTTTCAATACATATATATGATTTGTTTGTGCTTGATTTAAAATCGGTTCACATGTTAAAGCATAAAGTTTGTTTATGCTAAGCTTAATTCAAATCTTTATTTTCAATTGGTATCTCAATTGATGTTTTGATAAGCTTATGCATTATTTTTAAAAATTGGTATTTTTATTGATATAAAAAATGTGCAATAATCTTCAGTTGGTATCTATTGATTTCAATTGGTATCCATATTTTTAATTGGTATCAATATGTTTCTATATTTGGTTCAAAATTCAAATTTGTAATATTTATTTACTTTTGGTATCTTAAAATTTGATTTACTATGATATCTCAAAATTTGTTTTATTGAGAAAAATTCCAAATTTTATTTTAATGAGAAAATTAAAATGTTTTGATGTGTATTGCCTATATGCAAGGGGAGCTTAACATCTCTTCTACATATAGATTCATGATGAGTGTATCTTATATTGATGAGCTTGACAACTCTTCTTTATGCAATACACGTGTGTAGGGGGGCGTTACATCTCCTCTTATGCATTGCATATTATGCGTTATGTGAGTTAGGGCTTGTCATCCCTTCTTCATGTAATGCATATATGTAGGAAAGTTAACTTAGCGTCTTCCTCTTCATGAATGTATATCGCATATATCCATTATTGATTGATTTGAGTTCACCCCTTTATTGATTTTTTGTTTTGACAAAAAGGGGGAGAACATTGTTTTGTTTAACCTCTTTGTTAATGATTGACAAAAAGGGGGAGAAGTATTTTAGATATATATGCATGTTTTGGAAAAGAATCTTTTATGCATATTGTTTGTTTTGCAAATAGGAGAAAAAGGATTTGAAGAGTTTTATGCTTGATTGGCATGTTTATCTCCCTATATTTGCATACATGTTTAGTTAGTTTATGTGCTTTATTGCTATATCTATTTATTTCTTGCGTTGCATGAGTTAAGGGGGAGCTTCTTTGAAGCTTTACTTTAATTCATGCATATATAACTTCATGAGTTTTGTCATCATCAAAAAGGAGGAGATTGTTGGCCCAAAGGCCCATCACTCTAGTTTTGATGATGATTAACTCATGTAGTTATAGTACTAATGATCTTGTGTTTAATTAGTCTCAGATTTATGATCAAGATCTTAGTTGGTGTTTAGCTTTAACAAAGGATTTAAAGTCAAGTTTTGGAGCTAGCACGGTTTGATTCAAGAGGCTATGCATCAAGACCACATCAAGTACTCAAGAGGAGTCTAGCTCTTTGGATTGTGTTTGGACCAAGTCAAGAAGATGAGAAGACTTCAAGTGAAGACTTCAAGAAGAAGACTTGTGTCTAGGTTTGTTTTTTTATAGGATTTTATTTTAGATTAAAATGTAAAGGATAGAATAGTTGGTAGATTGCTCAAGTATACCATACACACACACACTCTTGATTTAGATGTATTTTTATAAAAGAATTTTTATTTTAGAAAAATACAAAAGAGTTTTTATTTTTGAAAAATGGATTTGGTAAAAACTATAAAAACCATGTTTAGTGCTTATTGTCAAAAACATAGATATTTCACCATGTATGTGTAGTGGATCATATCCATACACTTTATGCTTTAAAAGAGTTTAAAATATCTTGTTTTTGTATTTGGAGAAGTTTTGAAAAAATCTATTTTGAAAAAATACAGTTTTTGTTTTTAGCCAAAATTTCTAAGTTACAAAAATAGTTCAAATTATTTGTAACATGTCTTGATTTTACTCAAACATGTTTGATTATCAAAGTATTATACTGTACCTATTTTTGTAGATTTTTCGTGAATTTATGGGATTTTATTTAAGATAAAAAGCCAACTTTTAAATCCCTAAAAAAACCTGTCCTGGCTTCTGCCGGTCGACTGAACCGGTCAACCGAGCTAGGAGTCGGTCGACCGACGTGCACAGAATGTGCACGCCAGTTTGGCTGGAGGGCCGGTCGACCGACCCGGTCGACCGCTAGAGAGCTTCTGCTCTCTGGAAAGCTTCGGTCGACCGGGCGGTCGACGGCAGAGAGCTCTGCTCTCTGTTCCAGGCCGCGGTCGACCAGGCCGGTCGATCGAGGCTCCAACGGTCAGAAATCTGACCGTTGGCGGTCGACCGGCCGGTCGACCAACAGCCGTCAGGGCTGAAAAATTGCCCCAACGGCTAGTTTTTCTAGCCTATAAAAAGGGGGGCTTATTGGACTGTTTTAAGAGAAGATTTTTGGAGAGTTTTAAAGATAGTTTTTCCTACTCTATTAAGAGGTTTTCTCCACTTATTTGAGAGCAAATATTTCCAATCAAAAGGGGAGTATATCAAGAGTGTTTTCAAAGTGATTTCTTGAGTTTTTCCTCCACCATTTCAATCCTAGTTTTCTCACACAAACACTTGAGCTATCCATTGCTATATCTACCTATATGGATATTTGTTGTGAGAGGATTTTAGGTGATCAAAGTGTTGTGATCACCAACGTTCCATCTTTGTATTTGAGGAGGCGGACTAGCGGGTTCGCGGTGTTTCGAGTTCGCGTGTGAACTCTTTGTTTGAGATGCGGCCTCGGCGAGCTAGTGGGCTTGCGGTGTGTTCTTGCGGGAACGAGTGAAGGGACTAGAGAGTCCAAGAGTTCTAGTGAGAACTCCTTTTAGGTGTTGCGCACCAAGTGATCCGGTGGGATCGGTTTATAGTGAAAATCCTTCAAGTGTTGAAGGCGGGGACGTAGAGCAAGTGTGCTCGAACCTCGAAACAAATCTCCCGTGTTTGCGATTGCTCTCTCTATCTCTTATTTGTCTTTATATCTTGCATGCTAATATTATCTTTATCTTTATATGCTTGATATATTGTGTGCTTAATTGTTATATGCTTGGGGTTTGTTTGCTAACACTTGTATTCAACCAAGAGAGCCAACGCGGCACCTCAACTCTTATTTAGAGGAATCTTGAGGAGTTAGTCCAGAGCCCTTCACGGGAATCCGGCTACACTCTTGTGTTATACGTGGTGTTTAGTTCAAGAAATTTTTAGTTTACATTAAATAAGTTTTAATTCTGCATTATTGACCATTAGATTAGCCATCAGCTATTCACCCCCCCTCTAGGTGATTACAGGAATCACAGTTAGAAACCAACATAAGATATTCTTTGTTAAGCGTGCTTTTATGTGCCTCAAGGGCTTGGGCATTGGCCTCTATATGCTTGCGATTATAAGATAGGATTTCTTGGTAGCGGCAAGAAAAACATGCAAGCCTAGGGTTTTCAAGTACATGGACATCCTAAATTTCCACATGTCAATGTTGGAGACATCAAACATGGGAGGTGACAAGCAATCCATGAGTGTATGTAAACAATATAGTGTGCACATGCAAATGATAGATTAGCAAAACCAAGATCACACTCCTAGGTGGTAAAACCTAATATCAGGAGCGTAGGCTCTGATACCAATTGTAAGTACACCTAGAGGGGGGTGAATAGGTGTACGGCTAATCTAATGAACAAAATGCGAAAATTAAAACTTAATTGCAACACACTTAATGTAACCAACGAGTGTAAGCCGAATTCTCAGTGAAGAGCTCTGGACTAACTCCTTTTGATTCCTCTGAATAAGAGTTGAGGTGCTATGTGAAGCTCTCGTGGTTAAACACAAGTGAGGCACACAAACAATCACAACCAAGCATATATGTATGATATGATAATATAAAACAATGCAAGGTACAATATAAGAGAGAGAGAGAGAGAGAGTTAGAGTCAATGGATCAAACGCAAACACCGAGATTAGTTTCGAGGTTCGAGCACACAGCTCTACGTCCCCGCCTTCACACAGAGGATTTCCACTAACTCGTCCACACAGGACTCCCACACAGGGAACCTCTACTGAGGATTTTGGATAAATACAATCGGGAGTACATAACTCCTCTCTCAACCAATACAACCTCTCACAGAGGTAAGGCACAACCAACACAAAAATCACCTCACACAAGAGGGGTAGGCACTTAGCCAATACAAATCAATCACCTCACACTTGAGGGATTCCAACACAAACTCCACCTCTTACTAGAGGGAGCTAAACACAATCTCCACCTCTCACTCGAGGGAGCCAACCATAACTTCCACAATCACCTCACAATAGAGGGATACCAAATCAATCTCCTTTCACTAGAGGGATATCACAATGAAGGAAGTTTATAACTTGGTAGTTTCCACAACCACAAACTAATTTTTCCCACAAAATAAAGATCCTAATAGATAGGATAGTAAATAAGCTCAAGTGTGGAAAATAAAGAGTTTGGAACAAAACACAAAGAAAAATACTTGGGAAAACAACTAGAATAAGTTTGAAATGAAGATCAAAAGCAATATCCCAAATATCCATTTTTTCTTTGAATTTTCCAACCCTTTAAAACAAAAAGATGAATCCTTTGGCTCTAAAAACACTTTTGAAAACTTGTATAAAACACTTGTAAATAGGAGAAATTTTGCTCTTAAAAAACTTGGAGAGAAACATCTCTCAAATGAGGTATTTATAACCCCCATAAGAATTCTGCCCGTTGGCAGCAGAAAGGTCAGTTTTGACCTTCCGGTCGACCGGCCAACGGTCAAAAATATGACCGTTGAGCCTGCCGGTCGACCGTGCCAAATCCAGAGAACAGTTGCTCTCTGGCCGGTCGACCGCTCGGTCGACCGTGCCAAGCCTCACGGTCGACCGTCCGGTCGACCGCCCCCACCCGAGAGTGGGGCACTTTCAGTCGGTCGACCGGCCTAAGTGGCTGGTCTGCGTGCACGTCCTTGTGCACGTCGGTCGACCGACTCTGGGTGCGGTCGACCGGCCCGGTCGACCGCCAGAGCCTGGCAGGGCTGATTATAGGATTTAAAACTTGGGTTTTTTAATATCAAATAATCTCATAAAATCTCTAAAAATCCACAAAAATAGTTTTAGTATAATACTTTGATATACAAACATGTTTGAGTAAAATCAAACCATGTTACAAATATTTTGAACTATTTTTGTAACTTAGAAATTTTGCCGAAAACCAAAATCCGTATTTTCCAAAACTAGGATTTTTGAAATGGAAAATCGTTTTGTCCAAAACTCATCCAAATATAAAAACATCATATTGAAACAACTTTGAGGCATATAGTATATGGATATAATCCAATATACATATAAAGATATATATCAATGTTTTTGACAATAAATTAAAAAATAAGTTTTGTTAAAGTACCAAAACTCCAAACTCATGAAATAGACAATCAAACTAAGTTTGTTTAAATAGTTGAAGCATAGATGTATATAGAAGAAATTTAATATACATTAAACCATGTAAACTTGTTGATTCTATCTATTCATGAAAACCAAGATCTGTTAAACCAAAAACCGAAACCAAAATATGAAACTTAAACAAGTGTGTGTGTTGTGAACTCGAGCATATCACACTATCTAATCTTTAACAATGGATCTAAACAGTAAACTAAACACTGTACCAAGTCTTCTTGTAGAGCGCCGTCTCCAAGTCGACTCGATCCAAACGTGATCCACCAAGCTTGACTCCAACCGAGTGCTAGATATGAACTTTGACGCTCGGGCTCTTGAATCACCATGTGAAAGCTCCAAAACACCTTTATTGAAGCTAATCACCTACTAATATCTTGGTTAAGTATATGAAACTAAACATCACAAGATTATTAGTAAACTATAACTACATGAGTTAATCATCATTAAAACTAGAGTGGAGGCCTCTGGGCCAACAAATGTACTAGTACCATGTAAAAGCATGTCAAGTAAGTGATAGCATGTCAATTGTCAAGTGTCATATATTAGGTGTTAGATATCAGGTGTCAAGTGATAACATGTGAAGTACCAGTGTCAGATATCAGTGTCAAGTATAACATATCAAGTATCGATGTCAGATATCAAGTGTCAGAGATCAGGTGCCAAATATAACATATCAGGTGCCGGTGCCAGATATCAAGTGTCAGAGATCAAGTATAACATATCAGTGTCAACATTATATATTCATATAGTGATGTATCATGTATTAAAAAGCAGGATAATAATTACTAGGCATGTAACGATAGTAATAAAGCATGAAGCAATACAAGAAATGTACTCGCCTAAAACCGGACGCAATGAGTTAAAATCTGGGAAGTCTGTGAACACGTGCGAGCAAGCTACCAATCCATATAATATATATACATATAATATAATTATATATATATATTAGAGAGAATAAGGGAGGGGAGAGAGAGGATTAATTAAAGAGAGAAAGAGTGTTGTAGGGAGGGGGGAGAGAGTGTGTGTCTTGGATATGTTTAAAAAAGGAAAAAAAATAAAGAAATAGAGAAGAGGGGTATATTGGAAAATATGGAGAAATAATTAGGGAATGAGGGATGGGTAAAAGTGGAAAGGAGGAAAAATGAAAGAAATAAAAGAAAGAAAGAAAGAAAGAAAGAAGAAAGAAAGAAAGAAAGATGGAAAGAAGAAGGAGTGGGAAGGGGGAGGGTGGCCGGCCGGCGACCTGGGAGCGGTGCTTCCGGCGGAGGGGGGCAGCGCCAGCGCCAGACCGGGGGAGGGGGTGTGGTTGGTGGTGTTATGTTGATGTTTGTTGTTATTGCTGGTGTTTATGGTGGTGGTGGTTGTAGTGGTGTTTGTTGAAGATGGGGGTGTTGGGGAGTTGGAGGAGGAGGAGGAGATGGTGGTGGGGTAGTTGGAGTAGAGCAATTGGTGGAGTTGGTGGTGAATTTTGGAGAAGAAGAGGAAGGAGTGATGGGTTTTGGTGAAATTGGAGGAGAAGTGTTGGAATTTGGAAAGAAGGGAAGTGGGGAGGTGGGGGTGCGGCGACAGTGGGTAAGGGTGCCAGCGGTGGGCGGCGATGATGGTGGCTGGCGGCATTTGAGAGGTGGGTGAGAGGGAGATAGAGAAAAATGGGAAAAGGAAAGAATTGGGAAGTTAAATAGAGGGGAGAGGGAGAGGGAGAGGAAGAGTATGGGGGAGGAGTGGAGGGATTGGGGGTGCTGCTGTAGCAGTGGCTGCCCCTAGTGTGCAGGCTCAGGGAATGGGTTCAGGGCATGGGAGAAGTAAGGAAGAAGAAGAAAAGAAGAAAAAGAAAGAAAAAGGAAAAAAATAAAGAAATAAGAAAATAATAATAATACATATATTATTAAAAATTAAATTAATAGAATATCTTGAGTATAAAGTAGAGGAGTGGAGAAGGAAAAAGTAAGAAAAGAAAAGAAGGAAAATAATATTATTATTTAAATAGGTAAAATTCGACTGTTTCAGAAATGCTCTGAAAAATTCTCAAAAATAGAAATAGTATTTTAGGTGCATGTTGAAATTGGATTTGAGAAATTCAATCTGGTTTTCAATTAAAATCTTAGAATTTTCCGGCGATATAAGTCGACACCAAAATCGGTCAAATTTTAATAAATTCTGAAAAAATCTCAAAAAATATATTTTGATAGAAAATGAGATTCTAGAGAAGTAATGTGAAAGCCGTTTTCTAAAAATTCAACTCTATTTGAAAACTAGAAATCTGAGAATAGTCAGCGATACTGACTGACACCGGTTTTAAAATAATTCTGAAAAATCTAGAAAATCATAAAAATCTAAAATATTAGAAAATAGTGTTTGAAACTAAAATGATCAAATCGTACTATCAGAAAGATCAATCGAGTAGTACGCTAGTATCGAGTTCAGGTCCAAGTCAGGGTTGACTCTAAGACTGACAATCCAATCCGATACCAATAACATAAGCAATCACATCCCAAAAAAAAATACTGAAGAAAATTGAAATAATACGTCAAAAATTGGGACACGTATCTGGGTACGTATCCTAGGAACGGGTGTTTACAGAACCTCTTCTCTCCTCTAAATTACATGAATAAAGTTGAAAATTACATAAAAAAACAAAAATTCTATACTAAACTAGATCAAAAGCTAGCCTAAAATCTAGTTCTGCTCAGTTGTGCCCCTTTGCTTCTAGAAAACTCAACTTTTATAGGCAAAATGGAGAGGGGAGGGCGTAAGAAGATAGGGGGAGAAAACGCTCCCTGAACTCACTAACAAATCCATGGAAATGCGGCTATGGCGCATTTCCGCAGCATGCATGTGGCTAGGTGGCCACATCCATGAAGCAAGGCTATTTGATCTTCGTTCATCTCCTTTTATCCACTGGTTTTCAGTTTGGTCTTTGGACCTTACGATACCCTTGTGGATCTTTAGCTAATCGAATGAATTCATAAAATCTGAATTTTAATCGATATTTATTGGTGAGATATTCTAATTTGCTCTGATCTTTAGCTCATCTCCTGAATTTTGTTTCAATCCTTAATTTTAATTTAAACTCATTTAAATCAGAATTTAAATGGGCTTTTGGGCTCGTTTCTTTTCCATCTCCTATAGTAATGGCCTGCACAAATTTATATGATAAATATGACTAAATAGCAGAGTTTATTAAGATAAAATATGAGAAAATGACAATGAATATGCAATATCAGTAACCGATCATACATCCACACCTATCTTTGGCTCGTCCTCGAGTAAAACAAAGAAAATTGAGCTAACCTAATCTAACACACTTTCATAGGAATCATGGTTGCACTTAGCATGTGCAATAAGCTGTTAACCCTTAAGTTGCCCTTAGAGGATGAGTTTTGTCTCGTAGGGTTTTCAGTGAATTACACCCACAAAATCCAAAAGAAAGAGAAACAAAGTGTTAATATTTTGAAAACACATTTTGAAAAGATGAGAAAATATTTGAAGTATTTTTGCAAAAATCAAGTAATCTATAAGTTATAAGAAAATCAACTTTTCATTCTTGAACTTAGTCTCTATTCAATTATAATCAATAAAGGTAGGAGTCAAACTATAATTCTCACTAATCTATTACTTTACCTTAAGTCATATGCACCTTCGTGACCGTGAGATTTTGACTCGGAGTTCTTCAACACTAACTCTTATGCTTATTTTTATAAATTTTTG